>JANHFJ010002321.1:91037-102863 GCA_032468195.1 Cerberus rynchops
GCTGACGGTGGCAACAGGCGGTCCCGTAAGTACCTGGGTCCCAAGCCATGGAGCGCTTTAAAGGTGAGAACCAACACTTTGAATTGCACCCAGAAGGCCACAGGGAGCCAGTGCAGCTCGTGGAGGAGGGGTGTAATATGGGAGCTCCGAGGAGCCCCCAGAATCACTCGCACGGCTGCATTCTGCACTAACTGCAGCCTCCGGATGCTCTTCAAGGGGAGCCCCATGTAGAGAGCATTACCATAGTCTTTATGTGTTTTAACCTCCAGCCCCTTAATCATTCTGGTTGCTCTTCTTTACGCTCTTTCCAGAGGTTCTACATCTTTTTTATATTGTGGTAACCAGAACTGGATGCAGTATTCCAAGTATGGTCTTACTAACACTTTGTGAAGCGGTACTTTGAACTTCACGGAGTCTTGATTCTATCAAGGTTACTTTTATTAAAGATTTGCCTAACCCAGGCCCTTGGGAAGAACTCAATATATGGATAAAATTACAATCCAATCTAAACATTTGGAGGATTATGGGACCAACCATAATAAAGCAAGTATCACTTGCCGGTCCAATTTCTAGCACGTGCTGATGTATCTGATGATCTATAATATGCCATCTTGAAAAGAATTCTGTTGAATGTTGTTTTGCAATACTGAATATTTATTAGGGTTTTATGATTGCAGCTGTTATTAAAATATCTAGACTACTAACTTCAACATGACTTGAACATGACTGTATGTTTCTGATGCAGAAGTGTGCAACATTATCATAATTTCCTATTTAGTTAGCACCCGTCACATTCCCAGTCAATTCTTCAATCTAGACTAGAGGAAGCCCACCTGCCAATCATTTCATTTATCAAAAATATAGCATGATATTTATTTATTAAACTTCAAAAGAGTTTTAAAAATCAGTTAACAAAAAAGGACAACAGTTGAATAAAAGCAGGGACAGAGAACTATGAATCATAGACAGGAAATAAAAGACAACAACAATCTTCATTCTAAATATCTGTATATTTAAAGATACAGAACTTTTCAGAGCCATTGCAAACAATACTGTGGATAATTATTATGGAAAGCCTTTGTTTATTCCAGTTGTAAAATTTTTGTGCATAGGTAGACCTCAATTTACAACCATTTGTTTAGGAAACTGTTTGAAGTTACAACAGCATTGAAAAAAAGTGATTTATGACTGCTCCTTGACTTACAACTATCACAGTCACAACATCCCCACAGTCATGTAATCAAAATTTAGGCTTTTGGCAAATGCCAATATGTATGCAGCTTGGGTCATGTGGCTGCCATTTGCGATTTTCCCAGCCAGCTTTTGACAAACAAAGTCAATGGGGGAAGCCAAATTTGCTTAATTGCACATGATTCACATGAGAACTTTATTTGCTTAAGAACCATGGCAAAAGTCATAACGTTGGATGTGACTCATTTAACAGTCATCTTGCTCAGAAATAGAAGTTCTGGTCCCAATTGTGATCATAAGTCAAGGACTTGTCAGGCTCAAAGAACCAAGAATGACACAAGGAGTTACTTCTGAGTAGTTTCTTTATTTTTGTTCACCTACAGACAGATTCTTGCCAGACTAAATAGCAATAGCACTTAGACTTATATACCCTGCTTTATAGTGCTTTAAAACCCTCTCTAAGCGGTTTACAGAGTCAGCACATTGCCCCCAACAATCTGGGTCCTCATTTTAGCCACCTTGGAAGGATGGAAAAATGAGTCAACGTTGAGCTTGGTGGGATTTGAACCGGCAGTCAGCAGACGTATTGCAGTACTGCACTCTAGCCACTGCGCCACCGAGCCTTCTCCAGTAGAAGCAACTATCTGCATGATGCATATGTAATCTGTGAACTTTTTAGCTGTCTTCCTGCTTACCATACATTCCAAGCTCCCCTGCCTCTTTGCCCTTTGAGAGGCAGCCTTTTTCTCCTGGGACTGCATTCCATCACAGGACTAGAAAAGCAGAATAGAGATGGAAATAGGACACCAGGTGTCCTCTATTATGCATTATGAAAGAAACAATTTGGTGAGATGGGAATGATGCATCCAGTACTGAAGTCCCTGGGAACATACATGGCCTCTGAAAACTTGGATACACAAGATGGTGAACAGACTGTGATGTTTAATGCCACAAATGGTGAGAGCTTTCATGACTATATGAAACCATATGAATTGTATTACATTGATGTGAATGTTTAAATATACATACATGAAGTTAAATTTAGCAGTTAGCCCACCCAGTTCTATTAGAAGTGAGCGTACAATTCAAAGATACATACTGTAGGCAGAAAGATGTGGTGCATCCCTGTTCTGATGTTGCTAACAGCCCAAGCAAGTGAGGCAGACTCACTTCCTTTGAAATCCAGAGACTTCAGCATGACGGCAATGAGTTGCAGCTGTTACATTCATAGGGCTAAATGCTTGCTGAATTTAAAAAAAAAACATCTGGTTTATGCATGCATATTCATCATTTGCAGGAAGAGATGACTCAGTAATCACAGAGTGACCAGCAGAAACAGAAATGTAATATCTCCACCAAATGTAAATTCTCCACCAATACCATGTTTCTCACATGAAACACCCCAGTTCATAAATGCAGATGTTCACAGTCTACAGTAGTATCAACAACAATCAAATTATTTTAAAAAACGGGTTTCCACTGGGATAGCCGTATTACTCTGTTGCAGTCAAAGCAATAGTGAGCTTTCTGCCACAAAGACCTTTCTAAATTTACTCTAGTTTGGGAGATGGCTGCAATATAGTAGAATGAACCAACGTGTTGCAATATATTGTACGGAATAAGGGGAAGATATAGTAGTCAAAGTGTTAGTGTTATTTCAACAACCATATACAGTACATGATTATGAAATGTATTCAATATATGAACTAGCCTGATGACATGATATGGAGCTCACAAATAGGTTCTTAGCTAAAAACAAAAGCAGAGATTTTCTTCTTGGCCCCTTTCTTATATAAAAATGAATAAAAGACTGGCCAGAGAGACCTCCTCAGTTTGGAACATAAGAAAGGACGGTCAACACAGAGAAAGCTCTTGGCTAAATTCAAACCAACCAAGTCCAGTAATGTTTAAGTGCATTGCTCTGTATAGGAATGTTTTGTGATTTCCATACATACTCTTGGGACCTAAAAGGAGGCCATAGATTTAATAAGTAAATAATTATAAGGAGGGTTTTTTTTAATCAAAATGACAAGTTTCCTTTGGTATATACATAGCAGCCACTTACAACCCAAAGATACCTTCATAAATCTGTATGCAGAAACTTTATTCTCCCCAAGGCAATCTCTAGTTAAAGTTGGAAATTCACCGAATTAAACCTATTTGAAAACCTCCCAAAAAGTATTCAAAGGAAGGGAAATTATGTTCAGTATTTTCTCAGCTGTAGATTTCTCATCCTGGAAAAACTAAGTGTTGTAATATGCTCTCTAAATGAATTAACTAAATTGGATTTTAAATACAGACGCCATTTCTTTGAAGCTTCAGCTAGTTATTTAGAAGCGCAGCTGAAAGCAGTAGTGAGAAATGTGATCCAGAATAAAGAAGGTTTGATGTGGTGATGGTGGGAGGGAATCTAAAGGAAAACTTTGTGTAGCTGTAATGGGAAAATCACAAAGTTTTGCCATTTGAAAACAGACACACAGGATTTTTTATTTCAAGTTTTCCCAAGTCCCATTATTGTAAGACAAGAAGTGACAGAACCAGGGGGTGGAGTTAAAAAAGAGGTTAGCCTAGAATCTCCATGTAGCCACAATAATTCACCCCTAGATTCTGCCACTCCTTCTCCTACAATTATAATTGGAGTTGATGAGACAGACATAATTAAATAGCCATCAAAAGCGGAAGTTCAGGAGAACTTCAGTTCTGAATGCTCCTGACCAAGGCATTTTGCTCTTTTCGTGCTATTCCAGCCACAGGTGAATGCTAGCCGATGAATAATCTCATGTTCAGTTGTACACAAAAAAACAGAGTCCATCAGTATACTGTCTGCACCTCCAGGTTGGTGGGATATAAATACATTGACTAGCAAAGTAATTTCTCCAGTCTGGACATGGGCAGCATTTGTGACATATTGACCCAAAATGTGTGGGATCTGATCAATCCTATTCTTATTTCCAAGCAGGATGCTATAGGTAGCTGATAAACTAGTTAACGTGTTCCTTATCTTGCTAAATAGTGTTATTATTTAAATTTATTTGCCTCCTAGCTCCAGTGGACTCTGTTAGGTGAAAGCTTCAACTGACATGAAGGGTAACGGAGATCAATATTAAAGGTAAAGAATATGAAGGGAAGTATCTAATAAATCTGAATGAAGGTCATCTGATCTTGAGAGGAGTTGACAAATGCATGCATGATAGTGTAGGCGTCATTTAAAAGGTAAAGCCCAAAATATTTGCTAGAAAGTATGAATTGGTATCATCCAGTTGTTGTACAGAAGCAGAAATTCATAGCTTGGAGATAGCTACATGTTAGGCCCTGCTGAATATTGAAAGAACCAGATATGGGTTTTGGAGAAAACATGCATGAATGTTTTCTCCAAGCCCTGTGAGACACAGAATGGAGTGATCAGGTTTCTGGCCTGACTGAACTCTTCTGGGAGTTGAAGTTCATACATCTCAAAAGCTGAAAAACACTGACTTAGTTCATGTTCATGTTCTACCTGGATGGGCCAGAATCACCATTCCACAGTTTTAAGTACAAGTCTCCTCCATCCTTAATCACAACCCTTAGAGCTGTTTGTGGTACCCTTTGCGCTGTAACTGACTGATGAAGCCTATGGCACTGGGCCTATCGGCATCTAGCCAATGAAGTGGTCTTATCACAGTTACATCTACCCAACTTTCCACATTGGGGAGACAGAGTATGCTACAGGTCCCTTCTTATAAGGAGGTCCATCTAGTGGGACCAAGAAGGGCCTTCTCTGAGATGGCTCCCTCCTTGTGGAACATCATATCTGCAGAAATAACATTGATTTCTACCGTAGCGTTCTTTCAAAAGGCCCTGCAGGCATGGTTTTACTAGCAGTCCTGAATGGTTGAGTTGATGGTTGTACCAGGGAGGGTGGGAGGGGAGGGGTTTATTAGGTTTTGTATTTTGGGTCTTATTTCTGTAAGCCCCCCAGAGTTACCTTTTCTTAATAAATAAAAAAATGAACTCCTGAGTTCATGCAACTCCATTCCAAATTGCTATTTTGCCATTGTAGAGAATGGCTTTAAAAAAAAAAAAATCACTAAAGGCTTATTTTCTTTTTCTCATTTGAATGGATTTGCAATTAAGGTTTTTATTTAATTTTCTTAAAAGACCATTCCTGTGTACACAGTTTCAGTACAATTCCATTTCTAAGTGTAATTGATTCCCAACCTCCAGGGATATTAACTGTAGTCCCACATTCTGACACATTCAAATGCAAAATCTCCACAATTAGAAGTAGCACTGTGGAAAAAAAGGTGGAAAATAAAAATGAAGTGTTATGATTTGGCAGGAACCTCTTCTGGGCTCAGAAGCTAAGCATGGTTAGGTTTAATTAGTATTTGGCTGGAATATCGCCAGTGAATTTGAGGGTAAATTGCTAGATTGGAAAGAATCAAACATCTCAGAAGAACGCAGGGGTGATCCACATCCTTACTGTTGCCAAGAAAACTTCATCTAGGTGTCCAGGAATACACAAGAGATTAGCTTCTTTACTTTTTACAGATGTACAATTAAGCACATGGATTCAAGCACATTTTCCATTTTATCCACCAGTAAAAGATCAAAATATGAATCTCCATGCAATAAATGAATGCTGCCAACCTTGTAGAGGTGACTTGCAGGGAAGACAAACTATAACAGCTTCACAAAGAAAATTCTTATTATCTGTCTCCTAATCATGGATTGAAAGGATAAAGGACTAGTGTCAGGTGAAAAAGATCAGGTCCATAGAGGAACAGCCAGTTAAACTGATTTATTGCTACTCATGTCTCATGGGCAGAGTTTACCTACAATACTGCATTCTAACCATTGCACCATCAAGGCATAAGGATAAAAGCCAACAAAACTCATTCAGAATAAACTACAACCATATAAAATTAACAAAATCATAAACAAATAACAAAACTATTACACCAAAACCAAAAAGCAATGAATAATAGAATTAAAATGCATGGCATCACCAATACGAAAGCATGGCTATTATGAGAGCAAGCCAATAAATAAAAATACGCTTTGAGATTTTCCCTAAAACATAAAAAAAGTTCACTGAAGAGTTTGAGGGAGGGAATTCTAGAGTATTGATGCCTCCAGAAAAAAGGTCTCAGCAATACAGCCAGATATTGCCAGGTATCTTTGCAGATAAGCACCCATAGAACTCTTTTAACTTCAGATCTAACGCCACACTAACTACTGATGGAGAAAGCCATTGTTTTTCATTGAAGGTCTTGATCAGTGGAAAGATACAGATATGATAACAAGCACCTTCAGCAACTGGAAGCCAATCCAACCTAGCCAATAGAGGAATTTGGTGGTGCTGCTGAAATTCTTCCCATCTGGATGGCTGCCACATTTTTGATTCATTACACTTTCATGTCTCCTTCAAAGATATCCCCAATTACAACCTGTTGGTAAAATCTAATTTGGATGTAACTAATACAGCAGCCAGCTCAATTTTCATCAAAAAAAAATGCATCTGTTAATGAGCAGCCTTGTCAGGTCCAAACTCAAACACTACACAGTGAAATCCAATCAAGTACAATTCTGTACTTGCCTATACCTAATATACCAATAGTATCTTGGCAGACTAGAGTTATAAATTTCTAATCTGGTTGATATACTCTTAGAGACCTAGAACAGTGGTGGCGAACCTTTTATGTCATCAGGTGCCATCCTTTGTGCCGGAAAGGTACACCAAACCGTCCGGTGAGTCTTGCGCAGCCCCACTGGCTCTGCAGCCCATTCTCACACTCCTCATGCACAGGCCCCACAGCCAGTTCTTGTGCTACGTCGTGCATTAGCCAGGTGGTTTTTGCCATGTGGGAGCACCGAAACCCAGAAGTGCAGCGTCCCAGCATGGTGCACATGATGAACAGCTGGCTGGCGTGCATGCGCATATTGGAAACCAGACATTCGGCTCTCGGAGCATGATGCGCGCTGGGACGCTGCACTTCCAGATTTCTGCACTCCAACGCAGCAAAAGCCAGCTGGCTAATGTGCGACGGAGCGCAAGAACAGGCTGCGGGGCTGCACACACTGCAGCGTGAGAATGAGCTGCAGAGCCAGTGGGGCTGCGCAGGGCACACGGGATGGTTTGCCATGCCAGACAGCTCACGGGACGGTTTGGAGTGCTGTTTCCGGCACGCATTCCATAGGTTCACCACCATTGTTCTAGGATGTGGCTATCCTAAATTCTGACTCCCTCATCCAGGACTGTGCAGTTTCTTATTTTTGGAATATGCTTCCCTCCTATCTGGGAAACTGCAGTGATCTTGTTGAGATTCATCCTGCTCCTTCTCCACATTCCACAGTCATAACCACCTATTAACTTGATCATTTGGAGAAAGAATACCCCTCTTTGAGAGAGGATGGGCTCCCTCACTTTGATGAATAATGCCCCTGATATTAAATCCTGAGACCTGTCTGAATTCAATTTTGATCAGTTATATCTCACCCACCACATTCCAGTCCAAGAAAGGATCAGTCTGGGAGGTCAGCACACCTGATAAGATAGAAAAGAGACTTATCGCCTGCATGGAGGTAGCATTTAGCCCCTGAATCCCAGATGATACCATCCAATAGCCTCATAAAGATGCTCAATAGTATAGGGGTACAAACCCAGAATGGAGTAAAAGTTGCCTAGTGCTAGTTTCTGAATTTTGTTGTTTCACAGAGCTCCTGAAAGCAACCAAAAGACTACCATAATTAATGGTATTATAGGCCAGTGAGTCATCCAGGATATTGTGGCATATTTT
This sequence comes from Cerberus rynchops, assembly GCA_032468195.1. Taxonomy (NCBI): domain Eukaryota; kingdom Metazoa; phylum Chordata; class Lepidosauria; order Squamata; family Homalopsidae; genus Cerberus; species Cerberus rynchops. The sequence continues at coordinate 99,008 of JANHFJ010002321.1, forward strand.
GACTCTCAGAGACTGAAGGACCTGATACAACAACCTGTCATCCTCAAGAGCTGACAAGCAATCTCACTTGAAAGACACCAAGGAAATAATAAGTAGCAGCAGCAGATGAGGGCAGACTCAGGTAATGAAAGGCCCATATCCTGGCAAAGTGCCTGGCTCCAGGAGGCACCCGGCAAGTTCAAAGACAGGTGAGCTGTCCAGGAAGCAAGGATGACAACGCCCTTAACTGAACTCCACCTGCAACTCGGATCATTTAGGAACAGCCTCAAGGAGTTTGCTTTCCATTGGAAACAATTTCAAATCTGACCTGCATTCCTGTATCCTCCTAATGGATTCCCTGACTTTTTTAATATGATTTGGACTTGCTTGTGGAACTAATATTTTAAATCTAGATGGGCAAACCATTTGTTTCTCTGCTGTTGCCTCACCTCATTTTCCTAGACCTATGCATCATTGGTTGACTATCTTCTGCCTCTTGCTCTTATCTGGACTGGACTGGATCCCTGAACTCTTGGCTTCAATCTGTATTGGCTTTACCAGCATTATCTTCTAGCTATTAGGCAAAATCTTGCTTTCCCTGTATTTCTTCTGTAATTTTATGCCATTGCTCAGCAAAGAATTCTACCTACTATCCAAGTTTGAATTAGAAACCCCAGCTTCATTCCAAGTGCAATACATTACTATGTGATTATTTAGTTTAAAACAGAATAACAGAATTGGAAGGAACCTTGGCGATCTTCTAGTCCAACCCTACTCAGGCAGGAAGCCCTACTGTATACTCTTTCAGACAAATGGTTGTCCAATCACTTCTTAAAAGTCTCCAGTATTGGAGCACTCACAACTTCTGAAGGCAAGTCATTTCACTTGATTAATTTTTCTAATTGTCAGGAAATTTCTCTTTAGTTCTAGGTTGGTTCTCTCTTGACCTGTCTTCAGATGCTTTGGAGAATAGGTCAATCCCTTCCTTAAGTTATTGGAACATTGCTATCATGTCACCTTTAGTCTTTCTTTTCATTAAACTAGACATACCCATTTCCTGCAACCATTCTTCATGTCTTAGCCTCCAGCACCCTAATAATCTTTGTTGCTCTTTTCTTTACAGAATTGGATAGAGGAGCAGGGCAAATTGCCACCTAGAACACCTTAACATCATCCATCAGAAGAACCAAACCAATTTCTTGCTTCTTGTGATCTACAAAATTAGTCTTTTCCAGAATGAGAGATCTAAGTTTGATTTCTATTTAATCTAGTAGACATCTGATGCATAGGACTCTTCCAAGCACATGCCCACATCTTCAATAGCTGATCCAATGGCATTGGATAAGCTGATGATTTCCCTTCCTCCCTCTCACCATTGCTAAAAGCACCATCGATCTGACAATATATACAAGTCATTTTTATTTACAAACAAACAAGGACATGGCATGGTTGGGAATTCTAATAGGTTTCCAAAACCCTGACTGAGAAAAATTTGCACATCTATAAACTTACTCATCAATACGTTCTGGAATTCTATCAGTCTGAGAAGATGCTAAAGACTTAATTTAATTTAATTTAATTTAATTTAATTTAATTTAATTTAATTTAATTTAATTTAATTTAATTGGTTTCACTAGTTTAGGCAGTCATTACTGGTCACCATGACTATATGTTATCATCCAAGATCTTTGGCTACCTGTTTTTGAATGGCAGTCTGCTAGGAATACCAACAAGTGTGCTTTTGTGCTTCTATCCTGATGTGAATTCTCAGACGTCTGGCTGGCAACTGCAGGAACAAAGTGTTGAACTAACTAGCAACTCTCACTAAGAAAATGTGGCATTTGGCCAGCATTCTTCTGAAAGCATTATTTTAACCAAGCAATTACCCCTAAAGAAAATCACAAAATAAAGTACGGTACTGTAAGGGGTATAAAAGCAATATATTCCTTGTTATTGATGCGGTCGGTTCTTCCATTCTCTCAATCAGTCCAGATTTACAATGTGGCTTTTTCTGGAAACATTTAGGAATAAAGAAATATTAATCTGAAGCAAGCAAACAATGATACCCTGAAGGTATTGCGACAGAATAGTAGTGATGTATGCCAAGTGCTATCTGACTGCAGTACCTCTTAGGGGAATGCTGATGACACTTTGCTCAGCAGAAATTGATACCCAGCTATTAAAAAGCAGTGAAATATCATAAAAATTGTGTTGAATACCGGACAGAGACATCCTTCTGAGCACTGAACTCAACCAAAAGCTTTGTTAGAGTCCTGCACTACAATACGTAGACCTAGCATTGCTTGGAATTTTCTAAAAAGATCACTGATCAAAACCTTACTACTGTAACACAAATGTATCATCACAGCAATCTTAAAATCAGAATCAAAATGAAAAAATATTCAGGGAAATAAACTCAGGTAACCAAACAGATAAATACAGACAGTCCTTGAATTATGACCATAAATTTATTTATATACATTTCACTGCATTTCGTACCATATATGACTATGTATGTGATGAATAAAATTGATTTGATTTGATTTGATTTGATTTGATAGAGCCTTCCCATCATAGATATAAGTTGTGACAGTCATAAAATGGGTTGGTCGTGTGATATAACCTTTTTTGTGGCAGTCATTAAGCAAATCCACAGTTATTACACAAACACCATCATTGTTAAAGCAAACCAGTGGGCTGAGAAATGCCCTGCCAAGCAAGGAGGAAGACTCAAGCAAGGAATTAACCCTGAATCATTGCACAGACATAAGAAATCCAGGACTGATTCCCCTTAAACTCCATCAAGCATTATCTATCTGTTCCCAAGGAAAGGCAAGCTGTCTGGGAAGATTCCTGTATTATAGGCAGAATGCAATCAAATAGTTAGCTTGTGGTTATACGTGTGGATCTAGTTGTTTTGCTGATTCACTAGGTGTCTGGTTTTGCCAAAAACTGGAAATGCCAGTTTTCAGCAAAACTGTCATAAAACATGATGCTGCAAATGGCCATATATGCAGCTATGTTACTGAGCATCCAAAGGTTGTTCATCTGATTGGTGTAGTGGGGCAAGTGCCAGAACTTCAATCTGAGTCATAAGTAGCCCCAAAATAGGTCTGTTGTAACTTCAAATGGTTACTAAGCAATCAATCATAAGTCAAGGACTATCAGTCCTTGGAAGAAGTCCAGAAGAACCAGTCATGGCTCCATCGACTCAAATGAGGAAGTAGAACAACCATTTGCAAATGATTTACTGGTGTTTTATTCCATCAGATGCCTTTGAGATGATTGGCTCTTGCTCATCTGAGGCTCTTTTGCACAACAGGTTAATAAAAAGAAAAACCCTCCCAGTTGATATTCACCACTCACCATTCAAAAGATGGGTGGTCTACTCAGGATGTTGTCAGTCTTACCCGATCTCTCCCAGGATATCAAGCAAGAATGCAAAAATCTCCTGGGACTAGAATTTTATGAGTAATCTTACTGAAATCTTGGGGAAATTAATGATGTATTGAGATTGGGGGCATTTTAAAAAAATTGGGAAGGATATCCACCCAGGCCTAGGAGATACTGCATTTCAGAATGAAGCAGCTCTGTGTATTTAAGATTCACTGTAATATAATACAGTGCCCCGTGCTTGTTCCATTTTGAAAGGAAGCTAGACGTATTAACCCAAATTTCAGACAAGATTGATTATTCCCAGATGTTCACTTGATTTTGAAGTATATTCCTACTCCGCAGAACATGGGTCCTCAAACTACGGCCCACGGGATACATGCAGCCCATGGAGCGCATTTACCCGGCGGACGCCTCTGTTAAGTCCCTGCGTCCCCGCGTTTACTTTAAAAACGCGGGGACCGCCGGGAGGTAGCGCACACAG
>JANHFJ010002323.1:58247-69850 GCA_032468195.1 Cerberus rynchops
CAATTACAGCTCCTTCATGACTCGTGGACATGCTGGCTCAGGAATTCTAGGAGTTGAAGTCCACGAGTCATGAAGGAGCCGTAATTGCCCACCCCTGATCTAGACCATACAGATTCGTCTTTGTATGTGACCCTGTTACTAAATTGAAAATTAATGGTACTACTGTAATGGGTGTATAAGCATTCAAAAACACCAGAAGTAAGGCTTCCACAATGGACCAAAGTTTATGTATGTATAAATAAGGGAGTGTGGGGAATAAGGAGACACCATCAAACCAAACCAAATGACAATTCAGCATACTTACATGTTATGTAGGACACACCAACCACAGTGAGGATCTCTAGAACCCAGGCACAGTGCACATGTTGTATATTGCTCACAGCTTTCCACTGGCACACGAGTCACCTGGGGGACAAGCACTAGTGTTAAATAAAGTCTTATTTCAGAAACTGTCAAGCTGCAGTTCTTATTCAAGTAAAATTTCCAGTGCTTCCTCTTTTCCCCCATTTACCATCGGACAACTGACAATAGTTCAACCACGTTCAGCACCCTATTTATTGGTTGCAAGGGAAGAAAAAGTGAAAAATCCAGAAGTAGGAGCTAAAAGAAGAGAAACACATTCTATTCTGTCATGGTACCAGTGCTATAGAATGAGATTCCTCCCGAGATCATTGTAGCTCCCACCCTACTTTACATTCTGTTGTTCTCTACACCTTGAGTTAGGGTGGATAGTGTCCTGCTGCATTTGGTGGGTAGGTGGGGAGTGCTATTACTAGGACTTGCCATCCGTTCTTGTTCTTTTCATAACTTTATTATAATGCATTTTCCAGTTTGTTTGTTCTTGCCAGTGCATAAATTACATAAATTTAATTTAATATAATTTTAAAAAGGGTCTTGGCTGAAACAGAGATGCACTTCTTGGCAACTCAAGACAATTATTTCCCAACACCAACTCTCTCTGTTTAATACTATGTTACAACATTATGGTGTTGTACTAAGGGGAAGGAATTATGGTTACCAACCATCTTTTAAACATTCAATTCTCCTTTGATATAGGTAATTGGGAAGGGGTGTTATGACAACCAGCTGTTGGAAAGAATACTTCATTGCTTCTGCCAGAAGAAAATGCCACTGCCTTTGTGAAACAGATGGCAGCACTGAAAAAAAAAAGGTGAGGCAGAGGACTCTTTGTCTACCACCCCAATTGTTCTCCATGGACTACACAACATGATTACAATGCAATCATTAAGGGGGGGGGAAGCAATTCAGTTAGCATTGAAAGCATTCTAGAATTCAAAATTATGTTATTGTTCCTTCAGTTTGTTCTGCTATTTCAAGAGAAGCATACTTTTTCCCCCTAAACTGAGATCTCCACTTGACCTTTAAAACAATGTGGTAGGATTGCACTCCAGAAAGTATGCAGGACCTTGATAAGGTAGTTATTTTACTGTAGATAATTACAGCAAATATGATTACCTCCTAGGAAATTCTCCGCATCACATCTAAGCATTTTACCTTAGAGGCTATTGGGGGACAGGGGAGGGGGAAGCACTTTTTAATCTGCACGTGTCCATTTTGGCCAAATATTGTACCTGCCTCAAATATATAATCCTTCACAAATAGTTAGAAAATACTATAGTTTTCCCTAACCTGTATCTTCTACATATATTATATTAGGACTCCTATCATCACCCGCCAGCATAATTCTGTTATGATCATTCTGTGTATCAGCTAGGGCACTAGCATGGGGGGGGAGTGGGAGTATAATTCAGCCCACTATTTTTAGTGCTACAAAACCTGAAAGGATGCTGAAATGAGCTAAATTTGAGTAAAACAATATACATGCATTCCCTAACTGAAATTATATTGTGCTGAAATCACCTAAGGACTGATTCAGAGATTATCCGAAAAGGATCTAACTGAACATTACAACTGAATTTTAGACATGAAAATTAGACATCTCTTTTTGAAGAGATAAGATAGTAGGTAGGAATGTCAACAAAGGTACATAAAACCTCATACAAATAAATATGATATGATATATTAAGATATAGTACTATGGTTATGTTATACTTGGATAGAAAGTAAATATAGATTGTATTGGATAAAACACCTACTCACCCAAGTGGTGCGCGAACTGATGGATGATGTAATTGATTTATAAAATGGAAAATTAAAAAATTTATAATAATAAAAAAAACCTCATACAAATTAAGTAGTTTGATATAGGGCGGGAAAAAACCAAGAACAAAATGCAAGCTGTTTTCTAAACTCATGCATTAAAATAAGTTTACACTTTCCATTCTTGCAATCACCACTTTTAAAGCCAAATACCTTCAGTGGGCCCAAAAGGGTAAAAGAAATATAGCTCAAACACCAAGGTTCTTTCTAAGTCCAAGGTCAATGATTGGAGGCACCCTGCTACTTCTTTGAGGTTGCTGATCTCAGCAGAGGTAAAGGAAAGCACTTTTTTTTTTTTTGTGCTTTCAATTTTCTCAATATTCCCCTGGGTCATTCCTGGGTCTAAAAAATAAAATTCTAGGTTTCTTAGATCAGTTTCCAACTCAAGAGGAGCCTACACCTAAGAAGTACTGATGTTTCTAAAAGACAAGAAATGAAATATCATGAAGATGGAAATGAAAGGACCTATATTCCACAACATAAACTAGAGTCATGGTGGATAAAAATCGATGCTTTTTCAAATAAAGAAAATGGATTTTTAAAATTTAAATTGGATTTTTTTTATTTTTATCAAAAAAAATTTAATAAAACGCTTTTGGAGTAAAAATTTATCTAAAGATAGTTTTCTATTTAAGATACATTCATAATTTAGTTTAGTCAGCATGAAATGGAGCTTAGTTCTGTAGCATGAGGCTGTATATTCTGCAATATTGGGACTGTCAGTGAGTCAACAGCAGACCAGAGATGACGGTTGCTCTTTAAAAATGATGGTTTAAATCAACTTGATTTAAATCAAGCCTTTTTATGAGTGATTTAAATTGTGATTTCAATCGTGATTTCAATTGACTTAATTTAAATCAAATCCACCCTGATTAGAGTGGTGTGAAACAGAAGACTAACAGCTGCTGAATACTCAACTATGCCAGTATGAATGCTTTTCCAACATGTATCTCTTGGAGGTATAACAACTGAATCTTTTCAGCCTTAACAAAAGACAATACTGTACTATCTTAGCTTTCCAAAGTATGCGGCAATCATTTTTACCCCATTTTAGATTTCCATGTTTTCCTATTCTTTCTCAGAGTATTCATAAATAAAGCATATTTATATCACATCATGTCTTTAAGATATTAACCAGTTCAAGGGTATTCAACAAATATCAGAAAAAATATAGTCACACTAGACCATGAACTTTTATAAATCACAGCGCTTCTTGGACCAATACACCAAAATCAAATAAGCCAAATTATGTTTTCATACTCAGCTTCAACTTCACTATCATGTCTGTTCAATTTAGAAACTTGTTTTCCATAGTTCCTGGCCATATGGACACAGCCTCATCTATGTAGAAATTAGACAGACATTGAGTGAATGTATACAGCTAAGAAATGGGGTCACTCCATTTTCCTGCAATATTTGTGTTCATTCTCTCCTTCCATGAAAACAGAGCTACCACCAATTTCAACTGGATATATCTAGAATAGTTTTATTCTAGATATCTCTTCTAGAATAGAATATTTTTGAGAAGTTGATTTCAACAGTTTTCTGGGATGTTTAACCCAAAAGTTTATCAATTACTCTTCATTATTAAAACAAAAAAGGAAGCAGACAGCAATACCAGCATCTCTTTGTACATCCACTTCTGATCACAGTATTATCAGAAAAACTTTTGTGTTACTTTCTTTTTATAGACAACCAAAATGTGGAAATAAAATCTAACTCCTGGGCAATTGGCTAATCAGAAAAGCCTAGTTCAAAAAGCAACTAACCTTGCTTTTTTAATTAAAAAAAATAGCATGATTAAATACTTTCCAAATAGAAACCAATTTCCAAACCTTAAACCATTTATATAGATATCCCTTTTGGTTAGAAGGCACACTATGTGCATTTTCATTTGTGAATACAGAGATGGCTCTGAGTCCCAGTAAGAGGCAAGAGTCCAGAAAAATGGGACCACTGAAGTCCATAAACAGAAGCACATATAGCATATACAATTTCATGGGCTCTAGGATCTGACTATATATAATACACCAGTAAAGTCTTTGTACTGACCTCTAGTTTTAGGAAATTGTAACAAAACCTATACTGACTTCCAAGCAAGACATGTGTTATTTTAATCTTCTACCTTTGGGATCCCCAACCCTATCAGAGTTGAGTCGGATTGCCTCTAAAAACTCCCCTTATTGCAATCTGCAAATTACAGGACTGCATTGATTCAAAGCACCATTCTTTATTTCCACAAAGGCAGCCTAGGCTTTCTTAGAACAAAGTTAAAGGGGACTAGGGATTAAAATCACAGAATCTCTGAGCTGGAAAGAAACTCAGACTCATCTGCAGCATCACTGAAACATCTCTGACAGATTATCATCCCACTTGTCCATGGGGGCAACAGTCTTAGATCTTATTGTTGGAGAAGTTTTACCAAGTCGTCTTTTGGCTACCCACTCTAAATTCAAATGATTAGTTGATTTTGATTATGTAATATTTTAATGGAGCACTGTATGGTTTTTTTTTAAAGACGGAGAGACTGTCTAACACCTTATAGAGTCAGAAAGTTGTTCCTGATGTCTAACCTTGGATCTATTTCCTTGAACTTTGGCACAGATATTCTCTAGTCAAGCTATATGTACTAACAGAGAATAAGTCCATTCCCTCTTCTAGAAAACAACTCTTAACCTGCTATCATATTTTCCTTCAGTCAGCTTTTCTATGAGCTAAATATACTCAAATGCTTTAACTGTTCCCTGTAAGGCTTGCTTTCCAGACTCTTCACTATCTCACTGGGCCTCTGCTGAACTTGCTGTATCTGTCACTATTCTTTTTGAACTGAGGAGTCCATTGCTGTCACAGTAGTCCAAAGGGATATGGTCAGGGAAGAGAAGAATAAAGCAATCACTTCCCATAGTCCGGTTTTATATTCCTGTCAATGCACCTCAATAGTATTTGCCTTTTTAGCAGCTGCATCAGATAGCTGGCTTTAACTTGTGATTAATGAGACACACATATCTTGTCCCATATAATATTGCCAAGTCACCCAATCATATACTATTATTTTTCCCTCCCGGGTACATAATTTTACATTTAGCTCTGTAAAATTCCATCCTATTTACTTCAATGCACTGCTCAAGCCTATCTAGATTTTTAAAAAAATCTTCTATTTTTATCTAAAACATTAGCTATCCTTCCCGGTTGTGTAATTTTTGGAATATCCTACAGATCCATAGAGAACAACTCACACTATGTTTCTAAACAGCCAAATTGGGTTCATCAAACTCCAGGTAAGCCATCGCAACAAGCTAGTGTACTGTTTAGGTTGAAAGACCACAACTTGTGTAGGCCTCTCCCTAAGGTACCTCTGCAATCTTTGTTTTAGTAAATGTTCTATCCAGGTCAAGAAGATGAATAATGAGGAAAGAGCCTCTGGAAATGGAAAAAATAATGTTAGTTACCCCAAAGTGCTTGTTTTTAAATCAAGTGCTTCCCTTTCCAGAAGTCTCATCAAACAGAGAATTTATGTTTGAAATTTAGGTTCAAAAGCAAAGACTCCTGAAAATCCCAAATTAGTTATGCTATTACAAGTTAATCAAATGAAAAGAGAGTAACTAACAACCACTACCCATAACAAAATTTATATGGCTTTCAGAAGTTGCAAATACTGATTCTTGACTGATAGAAGAACTTCTTGTTGTTGAACTTATTTTTTGCACATGGATATAATTTTCTATTCTGTATGCAACAGTAAATGCTGCAGGATACTTCAAGCATGATTTCCAGGTTTAGTTTTCCATGCTATGATTTCTGTATCAACATACATATCTCTGCTTACAAAGTGCATTAGCTGAAAACTTTGTTTCTCCAGTCAGTATATGGCATTTCCCCATATCACAAACACCTTGATCTTTTTTTAGAAAAAAGTCAACCAAACAGATTGTAAAACACATTTTGTATCACCACTGTAAGGAAGAAGAAAATATGTTTTTGTATGTTACAGTTTCCAAAGTTCCAAGCATAAAAGTTGTCTGTTTTTTTAAATGTATATAGGCTGTAGAGTTGCTTATTAAAAGCCTGTTAAAGGCACCAGAGTATAATTCTAGTTTTGCCCTAGACACAAAGCCATCTTGGTGATTTGGGCCAGTCACTTTCCCTCAGACCTAAAAAGAAGGCAATGGCTAATCAGTCATTTCTGAAAAGTTTGCCTAGAGACCTGCTGGACTTTTGTGGTTGCCAGATGTCAATATGGACCCGAAGTCATACAAACATACACAAAATAATTGCTTATTAGGGTGTTTTTTCTGCAATTGTGACTGATGCTGAAAGGTTTAGTTCCTAGTCCCAATACTCAAACTCTTATTACCACCAACAACAGAGGGTAAACCTCATTTTAAAAACCACAGGAGTTTCTTGCACTAACTTGTCTTTGCCCCAGACACAAACTATAACCCTCATTCTTTTTAATCTGCCAGGAGGAGTCACCCTTAAGGGGTTACAAGTTCTTTATTAATTGCTCCTCCAGATTTGATTAAAATCTCCTCATTCCTCAGGCCCTTTTGAGCTCTGTTACAACTACTCATTTAATTACTTTCCACCAACATCCTGATAACAGCATGCTATGGATGAAAGCTATTTTTATTACACAAAAGTGAGAGAAAGGGACCTGTGCAAGCAGAATGATTTTTGAGTCAGTGTCATCACAGCAATGTGAACAAATGTCTAAAGCCTCCTCTTGTTGTATCCAAGGATCTTAGTTGCAAAATGAACAACATTTGATATTCAATAGTTTTCAGTGCCAAAAGAATATATATAGATGTCCGTGTTCAAAAGAATCCACAAAATCCACTAATTACAGAGGTATCACAACCCCTTCTCCTGTGTATTTTGTCCATGTTCTGTCAAGGACTTATTTTACTTGCCCCCTCCTCCCAGATTCCTCATAGAAAATAAATTTAATATGGACCTCTGATTTCATATTTTGCCTTCTTTTATGGAACAATTACCTCTCTTCCAGGGCAGAGGCTGGGTCTGTGAGATGTAAAGAAAGCTACAATTGCTCAATTAAAGCAGGGACATCAAACTCAAGGCCTGCAGGCCAAATCCAGCCCACGGGGTGCTTAGATCTGGCTTGTGGGACCATCCTGGAAACAGCAAAGGACTGGCCCATGGTGCCTCTGCCAGTGAAAATGGAGCTTCGGAGCCGGCTGCAGGAGGTCATCACAGCTAGAAACTGAGCTTGGGAGGACCATGCTGTTTTCACTGGCAGAGGGCTGCAGGAGGCCATCACAGCTGGAAATGGAGTTTGGGAGCCCATTTTCACTGGCAGAGTACTTGGCTTACCATAAGTGTCTCTAATACAAGTGATGTAGAGTTGGCCACACCCACCGTGGCCTTGCCATCCTGGCCCCTTGAGTCAAACACAATCCCAATGCAGCCCTCAATGAAATTGAGTTTGACACTTCTGAATTAACTAAAGTACGGAAAAGAGCATTGCTTCTGGAATGCTTCTTAAAAACAGCTGTGCTCTAGATCACATGATTGGAAGGAAGAGATAGGTTAAAATGGAGAAGTCAGCAACTTTTAGCTTGTTTTTTAAAAAATTTGGTAATTATGTATAGCTAATATACATAATTATATGTATATAAGCAGAATACATGACCTATTTTTTCCCCTCGTAACAATCCTTGAAGTTGTTGTGTGGGAAAGCAAAAATGAGCCAAAGTTATGAAAGAGTTTCTGTGGCTGAGAGAGGACTAGAATCTGGTCTGCCGCCTCCTTGCCCAACACTTTAACCAACACTTTAAGCCAGTATTTCTCAATCTTCACAACTTTAAGATATATGGACTTAATTCCCAGAATGCCCCAGTCAGTCATGCTGGCTGCATAATTCTGGGAACTGAAGTCCACATATTTTAAAGTTCCCAACATTGGGAAATGCTGGTTTCAGTTGATAATATTAACACACTGCTCTATAACACATTTCAAGTCTCTAACCAATGACTTCCCCACAGAGTTCTTTTTGGGATTATTTTCCAGTCTCCAGGCTAACCCAGTTTTGTTTTGTTTTTAAATTCAAGGGCTTTTACATAATTTATTTGCAAAGTCCTATTGATTTGAAAAAATAGAAGTCCTGGCTGGCAAAATTCTTTCTGCTGGCTTGGATTATGGAATCAAGAAAAGCCCTTGGTAGTTTTGCTTCTTCTTCTCCTCTTTCTTCAATTACTTACCAAAACTGAAGTACATATTGCCTTTCTATCAAGAAGTCAGCTTGAATTGGCCTCCATGTAACCACCCCTGCTGTTGACACATGTAAAACATAGTCCTAGCTCTGGCTTGTGTGCAGATGTTCCACTACAAGCATCAGCGCCATGGGGTGACCAGCTCTGCCCTTTAGAGCATTATTCAGAATCCAGTTCAGAACTCTGTATGAAAATGACACTACAGCAGTTGCTCTCATAAAGATGGAGGTCAGCATTTCCCTCTGCAACTTAACCCCCTTAAAATGTACCTGCCTCTAAATCCTAGAGGCAGGATGAGTGATCCTACTAGCCTAAAAGTCCCAACTTCTGTTTAAAAGTGATTCTGGACTTAGAAGATTCCCAACTCTAAGCCACTTCTAACCTGAACCCCAAATTTTTAAATCACTAACCCCAGCAGAAGCCTACATGAAAACAGTCCAAGGTTTACCTCATTAGATTAGAATAGGTAAGAAAATGTGGGAAATTACTACTTCTAGACATCACTCCTAAACTGTAGATGAATCTGTCAAATATCTCGCTTGCAATAGCCTGAAGCTACGCTTTCTAACTCCTTTCACAGATTGCTTCAAATGCTGCATACAGTGGAGACGATTTACCTTCATCACATTAAAGCAGAATCTTATTTTCACCCGTAGGCAAGTGAGAACTACTGATATAATCCAGAGACTTTGGATGGCATTTGCTCAGCTCTGGAAACATATTTTGAATTTCTAGAAATCTGTCTTTCACAGAAGAAAACAGGGATATCATGGGAAGTTAGATCTCTGTGTGCTCAGGCGCCTGGGAGTTTTCCAAGGCCTGCTTGACCATTTAACTACCAAGGGGACGTGCAATCTTTTGAAGCAGGCCATTTTCTTTCATAGCAGGTGTGCCACTTCAGCCTCAAGCACTGGAACAAAGAAGCTGTTTTGAAAGAGGTATTTAGCAGCTAAGCATGCAAGTTTTGAAAGGGTTAGATAGGCAGGAGTTCTAAGTGGGACTGGGATATGAGTAAATGCTGATAAGCATTGATGAAGGAGAAAAGGATTCTATACTACAGAAAATACATGATTTTATCAGCTCGGAATTCAAAAGAAAGAATGACTGCAATGTAAGATAAGATTTTTTTCTGTATTTTCTTCCTGTATTTCTCCAGTCTAAAGAGCAGCTATGTATTGTATATCTGTTTCTGAGCAGAGCTTAGAATAAAGGTATTTCACATTTATTTATGTATTTATAAGATTTATGCCTCACCTTTTCACAACAAAACAGGGCCTAGGTACCTGTAAGCTAAGGCAATAGAGTCAACTTTCTTGGCTCGTTTGGGGCTTCTACTCCATGATCTTCTAGACTGCTCTACTTCAGCAGTGTTTAGCCAGAGAAAACCAACCTATAAATGGGTATACAGGTAGCCCTTGACTTGGAACCATTCTTTTAGTGACAATTTGAAGTTACAATGGCACTGAAAAAAGAAGTACCATCTTATGACCATTTTCACATGCAACTGTTGCAATATCCCCATAGTCACATGATCAAAATTCAATCCCCGGCTATCCTCAACCTAGGATTGGCAACTCCCATTTAAGATTTCCTTAGAATATTTTTTCTGTAACAAATACATTCGGGACACATGTACATGCATATGTGCATGCTCATGAATGTATATATGCATGTACACATACACACTATTTAGATTTCTCATTCTAGAAAAGGGAGGAGGATTAGGACTAAAAATCTTTTTAGTATTTAATAGTTTATTGATTGAAAGCAATTGATTGTAAAGAAAGGCATTCAGCCACAGACATTTTGGGCTCACTTGTGGCAGTCAGGTGATGACTACCTATATTCCTTACCTTTTCCTCGTGATTGCATTTTACAATCTGTTAACTTTCTTTTCTATGCAGAGCCCATGGAAATGTGACTAACAAAAGAAAGAATTTGCCAACGCTGGTGCCAAACATAAAAATTAAATCAGATTTGACCAGACATTTCAAACTGCAATTTTACATGGAAGAAGATCAGTTTTTTTTTTTATTTCAATGTCTTCATCTGTTTTAAAATAAAATATCTGAAGGATTGGCATAGTAAGCTGTTTAGAAAGTCTGTAGTGCCTTTATTTTACATGTCTGAACCATATGTTTTTATATCAGTTTATTCTTCCATTTGAAGTGTCCCCATTTAAGCAGACTGATTTAATCAGATGGTTGTGGTGCTTTTATACAAATGCTTTTATATATCTTTTCCTAAAATAGACAATCATAGGCATACCACTGGTGTTGCAGTAATCTCCAGACTAGACATCTGTAATGCAGGGCAGTACATGTAGGCAATACCTAAAAGTATCTAAAAGTTTCAACTGGAGGATAATCTTGAATAAAAGAAGAAACAAATAAAAGTCCCATGCAATCCCCAGCTATCCCTGCCTGACAACTTAGAGTTGGCAACTCCCACTTAAAACTTTCTTAGATTTTTTTTCTGTAACAAATACATTTGGCATACATGTACATGTGTATTGGCATATACATGAATGCGCATGCACACATACACACTATTCAGAGTTCACATTCTTTAAGAAAAGGAAGAATAAGACTAAAAAATATTTTAAATATTTAATTGCTTATTGATTAAAATCAATTGTAAAGGAAAGCATTCTGTGTAAAATTATTTACACTCCACAATTCATATAAACACAATAACCCTCTCTCACCCTCTTATGAAGACATTAATAAAGATATAGTTTCCCCTTTCTTTCAGGAAAAATAATGTACCAGTTGAATGAGAAATCTGCTTAGAATTTCTCATGTGCTTTTGATCCAGGTTTTCATTCCCAACAATGTAGATGAGATGTCGGGAAGGTATACACCACATAAGAGACTTGTAGTCTCTATCATTATAAACCTGACAGCGTGACAGATATGCAACAAATGTTCCCCAATGATGGATGCCTGCTTGGACTGAGAAATATTTGAACTGCAAGAAAACATCAGGAAGGTGTGCTTGGGTCTTTTGCTGTGTAAGTCCGAGAGTATCTTTGCAATGTTTCGGTGAGGTCCCACTCGCCATCTTCAGGCTGGTGTCTTCTGCTTTGTGCCAGAACAAGCAGTGGTAGATAGATAGCAAGCATCTATCTATCTATCTATCTATCTATCTATCTATCTATCTATCTATCTATCTATCTATCTATCTATCTAT
>JANHFJ010002324.1:60018-71363 GCA_032468195.1 Cerberus rynchops
AAAGAACAGAATAGAACAGAGTAGAATAGAATAGAACAGAATAAAATTACAAAAGAACAGAACAGAATAGAATGAAATTACAAAATGAATGGAATGGAATAGAATGCAATAGCCATAGCAATAGCCCTTAGATTTATATGCTGCTTCACAGTGCTTTACACCCTTCTCTAAGGGGATTACAGAGTCCGCATACTATCCCCAAGCATTCTGGGTCCTCATTTTATCAACCTCGGAAGGATGGAAGGCTGAGTCAACCTTGAGCCAGTGAGAATTGAACTGCTGGCAGTCGGCAGAGTTAGCCTGCAATACTGCATTGTAACCACTGTGCCCCCGTGGCTTTCCATATAGGTATTCCTTAACATACAACCATTCATTTAGTTCAAAATTACAACAGGACTGAAAAAAGTGACTTATACCCTATTTTCACCCTTTCAACCACTGCAGTATCCCCATGGTCACATGATCGGAATTCAGGGTATTGACAGCCGGCATGTATACATGATGGTTGCACTATCCTGAGGACCTGCAATTGCCATTTGTAAACTTCTCAACCATCTTCCAACAAGCAAAGACAACGGGGAGAAGCTAGCTTCATTTAACAACTCCATGATTCATTTAGCGGCTGCAGTGATTTGCTTAACAAAAAAGGGTGTAAAATGGAGCCCATCGTCTTGCTTGGCAGCAGAAATTTTTGGCCTCTGCTGTGGTCGTACATTGAGGACTACCTGTGCTTTAAAAATCACCGCAAAAAAATTCAGATGTGTTTTTATCTTGCTGGGGCACAAATCAGGTTTTTTTTTTTCCCTTTCCTGTCAGCCCTGCGAACATAAGTAGAAAGCCAAACAGATAACAATTTAAAACAAAACAACATCTTTAAAACAAAAACTGGCTCTTGGACACGATGCCTTTAAGCACCACTTCCTGGTTTTTTTTGGCCACATAAAGGAAACCCAATAGCTCTGTATCCTCTCCAGGCATTCAAACATATGTTTAGAAAGAGAGAGAGAGAGAACACTCAAGCAAAATATACTGTACATACTGAGATCTGAGAATTCAACGGGAGAGAAAGAGAGGAAAAAGTATTTCATGTATTTCTCACTCTTTCTATAAATATACAAGAATGCTCTTCCCATCTGACTCTCTCATGGGTCACCAAAAATTTCATGTGGATGTGAACTTTGCTGTTCATATTAGGGGAAAATAGTGGTGTTTTCACAAGTTAACTCATGCCTGGAAGGAATCCCAGTTTTGCAAGTTGCTCTAATTGCCTTGCCAATTGTCCGTGGGAATATTTAGGATGGGAAAATATCAACGCTTCTCCGAAAGAATTCAGTTAATGGAAAAATGGGAGGGGGGGAGAACGAGCGAGAGGGCGAAGCTACCGTGTCAATCTTCAAGGGAAACTAAAGTGAAAAGTGTTTCATCCCCTACTTTTTTGTCGTTGTGGTGGTTGTTTGGATCTTTGTGTTTCCAAAAGTATTTTTGACTTTTTATTTTTAATCTCTTTAAGGATTTCGTCCAGGCTACTCACTTCTAACTTCAAGAAACTTTACTAGCGTTAATAACCTTAAGTTTCCTTGGAAACAAACTTTGTGTATTTTTATTTTAGGAATGAATCGTTTTTAACCCCTTTATTTTTTTCCCATCATCTCCCATTTTACGATCCTGTTTTTTCTCCCTTCCTTCTCCTCATCACCATCACTAAATCAAAATTTTGTTACCGTAACAATTTAATATCAGTTTTTCAAGGCTACTGATTCTTATATACCTAGTATCGGTATATATAATCCAAGGTTGGGCAGAGGCATCCATGGATGAAAGTACAGGAGCCAACAAAGCCAAGACTGTAATTTTGTACAGGTAATCCTCGACTTACAAGAGTTCATTTAGTGACCGTTTGAAGTTACAATGGCATTGAAAACAGCATCATGACCATTTTTTCACACTTACAACCATTGCAGCATCCCCATGGTCATGTGATCAAAGTTGAGACACTTGGCAACTGACCCCATATTTATGACGGTTGCTGTGTCTCAAGGTCATGTGAATGCTTTTTGCAACCTTCTGACAAGCAAAGTTAATGGGGAACCAGATTCACTTAACAACCATGTTCCTAACTTAACAACTGCAACAATTCATTTAACACTGGTAGGAAAGGTTTAAAATGGAGCAAAACCCATTTAATAAATGTCTCATTCAGCAACAGAAGTTTTGGGCTCAATTGTGGTCATATGTCAGGGATTACCTGTATATGGTCCATGGTAAGGCTTCAGTTATGACAACTAATAAAAGTGGGTGAGTGACTTAGGATAGTGGAAGTTAGTTAAGCGTGAATTTGAATTTGAATTTGAAGGGAAAAGTGAACTATTTTCTTTTCTAAATGGAGATGAACAGCCACCAATTAAATAGTTCTAACCTTAACCCCAATTTTTAAATGAAGGACTCTTGAAATTGTTAAAGTACATTTTGCAAATTCTGGAACACCCAGAAAGAGTCTGTATAATGACTGCTGGGTCTTGATCTACAAGAGACCTTTGTACATTTGCAACATGTCTTTCTAGATTTGTCTAAATCTATTCTGGGAAATATTTTGTTCCTTGGAGTATATAAATGCAGATAGTGCAAAAATATATTTTGCTTTATATTGCAAAGTCTTATATAAAATCCCAACTTGCTAGAGATTTTTCTACATAACTCTTTACGCAATAATGGGAAAAAATGGAATATGTAAAAAATGAATGGAGAAATGAATTTCTTTATTATTATATTCTTTATTAAATGAATTTTATTCATTTCTTTCTTTCTGTATTTTATACTAAACATATAAAAATAAAATAAAATAAATATGAGGTAATAGCAATGCAACATTATTAATATAACCTGGAATAATTCCCGAATTAGTTTAGGATTAGCAAACAATCAAAAGAAACAAACAAAACAAAAGTTCTACAAGGTACAAATGCAAATTTACCAACAACTTGCATTGTTGCAGATTTTTGTCTGCCAAACAACTTTTATTTAAAAGTTATCTGGTCATGCAGGTAATATACACATTTACTTTTATGTAGGCCTTGGTATGAATTAAATAGAATGATGTTACGTTTTCTATAATTACACTGACTTTTATTTATTTGATATAGCACACATTTAAAGCATTCACTCAATTTGATCCAGTCTGATGATTTGAACCCGTTTGGAAAAATTGAACTTTTGTGCAAAAGCTTTCCAAATCATCAGCTTGATTCAAATGCATCTGATTTGATTTGACAATCTGATTTCACTCCCAGATTGGTTTCAGGGTTGATAAGGGTTCAATCATTCAGTCAAACCGGTGTTTGGATTGCATCACTGAACTGACTTGTGCGTAGCTCTAATGCGTAAGTGCTTCACCGTTCCCAAATCCATCTAAATTAATTTATCTTCAACAATTATTTTAAAGCATTTAAAAGGAGTTCTCGCATTTAAAAAAGAATAGAGAGGACTTTGTAAAGGCCTGCATTTGCATTGATTGAGTACATCTCTTTAGCCAACTATTTGAAAAGTTGCATTTAAAACATGTTTCTGGGAACTGCTTGAGAAACTGAGAAAAGATGAGTAGTGTTTTACATATTTAGATGAATTCAATGAGCTGTTGGACGATTGTTAAAGTCTGACCTCACTTTCTTCTCATGTGAAATTTTGTAGTGTTAATAACTACTTGCATAGTTTCTTAATTTTCTCCCACTCGACCAACAGTTTCCCACTGTATCCCTATAATAGTATATCCCAAGGTCAAAATTCGCCTGCTTTCAATCACAAACTGTGATTTAAAAAAAAAAAAAAAGGTTGAGCTGTTTTACATATTTTCATCTGTACTGGATCAGCTGTCACATAAAACTAAAGGGAGTGGGAATGAAATTAGACCTTAAAAAAAAAAAAAGCTGCAGCTTTATAACAGAATAAGGCACTTCATGAGAGCACAAATGCAGCACTTAGCTATAGCTTTTTAAAGCAGCTGTGTCTTCTTCCCAGGGCCACACAGCAGTTATGAAAGGCTCCAATTCTTGAATAAAAGCTCATCCACCTGGAATCCACACTATATCAGACATTAACACAATTCAGCGGGTCCAGAGGTATTTCACGAGAAGAGTACTCCACTCCTCTACTCACAATAGAATCCCTTACACCACCAGACTTAAAATTCTGGGCTTGGACAATCTGGAACTGTGCCGCCTGTGGTCTGACCTAAGCACAGTACACAAAATTGTCTGCTACAATGTCTTACCTGTCCACAACCACTTCAGCTTCAACCACAATAATACACAGACAAGCAATCATTACAAACTCAAGGTAAACCACTCCAAACTTGATTGCAGTAAATACGACTTCAGCAACAGAGCGGTCAATGCCTGGAATGCTCTACCTGACTTCATTGTTACAGCCCCAAACCCTCACAGCTTCACAACCTCAAACTGTCCACCATGGACCTCACCCCATTCCTGAGAGGTCTGTAAAGGGGGCGTGCATAAGCGCACCAGTGTGCCTCCCTGTCTTACTATCCCCATTTATCTGTACTTACTTCCTTTGTTTATGTTTATATCTATACCTGCTATCTTGTACATGTTTGACAAACAAGCAAATAAATAGATACAAAGCCCTGTAAAACCCTAGTACTTTTTTGTGTGTGAGCTTTTGCTATTAAAAAAATAAAAACAACAGAGAATATACTAATTTTCTTCCACCCTCCCCCTCTCCCAGCCAGTTTATTTAAACTCAGGAAGATGATTCTTTATCAAACCCAGGAGTATAAAAAATTTCCAATCTACCTCTAATCTCTGCCTCTAATCTACCTCTCTCAACACTCCCAATCATTCTCCCTCCCTGTCCATACTATTCCCTTGCCCTACTACCTCGCGAGTGGTCGCATACACATTTCACTGCATTTCGTACTTTGTATGTCTATGCATGTCGTGAATAAAGTTTGATTTGATTTGATTTGGTTTGGTTTGGTTTTGTGGGATATATGATAGAATTTCTCTTTGGTTTGCTTCATAAGGGCCAGCCAAATCTTCCTGGGATCCTGTCCACCTGAATTCTGGGGCTCCAGTGCAGCAGCAACCCAAGGCCTCGTGGCTAATACGCACATATTCGATTTTAATCCTCCCCCAAGTAAACTCTGTCTGAGTACAGTGCACAGAACTGCATTAGGAAGCCTTGATGAACTCTGAGGCTGCCTGCGTTGCATGTTCAAGGTCTGGCTGGCCATTGATCTGTCTTCCAGGAAACTAAAGCTCTTATCTTTTGCATTTCCTGGAATACTTACTGAAGCAAAAAATCATTTTTTCCTATTTTCTGTTTCAGTCTTCCCCTTAAGTAAGGCAGGCCAAAAAGTGGAGGGAGAAAGCAGAAAAAGCATCCAGTGTGATTCAGAGCAAAGGACAGCTGCCCATTAATCACATCTGCCCAGCAGTTTAGCCTCTCCCTTTATTGCTGCTCTAAGATACAGAGTGGAGTTTTTAGAAGAAGGTCCATCTGAACGGAACAGAGCAACTCATGGCAGCCGACTCAACTTGACGGGGGACAACTTGACATGGCAACTCCCTGCAGGACAATTCAACAATTCAATTTAATTATTCAAAATAATTTAAAAAATATTTTATTTTTTGTCATTGACATTTCATTTTGTCCCTCCTTTGGCATCCTTTCTTTAATGATTCTATTCCACTATTTTTTCAATATTAGTGTAACTCTTGTCTCATGTTGGGTTGGCCATGGCTGCTGTGAGTTGTTGCAGACCCTGTCCGAACAGCAACATAAGAAAAAGCTTGGATACCTCCCTGTTGCTTGGAAAGAAGAAAACTGTCTACTGGTCTACAAAATCAGCCCCTCCCTCCCAAAAAAGACAAAATTCTCTTCTTGGGTGTTATTTAAATGAAGTGACAATAGATGCTGACAATAATTTGTCATGTTGGCTCCTCAGAATAAGAATATTCAAGTACTTCATAATCGGGATGTGCAAATGTCCATCATAAGAAAAACGGCATCATTTCCACAAAGTGAGAACCAACGACGCCAACAAGACAGGGCCACAACTGCCTACAGTGTCAGAGAGGATTCCTCTTCATCATTATCTTGATAGTCCAAACTCAGAAATCTGTTCCAAATGCTACGATTTAAAGTTGAGTTGAAATACTTGGGAAATGTAGAAGCAGTTTTGGAAGGTACAGTAAGTCTAGCAGGGGAAAAAAAAACCCATATTGATAACTCCCTTTGAGTCAGCTGGCATTGCTTGATAATGAAACATTCAAACGGTTGACACCTGGTTGCTTTTCTCAGAAAAGGCATAAGGAGAAAGAGCTTGATATCCTTCTTAGTCCTGCTTTATAACACTCACAGAAATTCCTTGACGTTTGGGAGGAAAAAGGAAATCGTTTTGAGGGTTAGACGTCTACAGGGGTTGGTCTGTAAAGAGTACAGTTTCTAAATATTTCTACAGCACTGCAAATGGTCCAGAATGCTGCCTATACACCATCCTTGCCAAAAGCTTACAATATCTATAATTATTTCCCAATTATAGAGTGATATAAGAAGTGCCTAGTGAGAATAAGTCTTTATATTATCCAACCTGGCTGCTTTTTCCAATAATTAAATAGACTCGTCATAGAAGGCTCAACCTACTTATTACTGTGGGGAAAAAACTTGAACAATCTTGAAATAAGCATAGGGATCTTTCGTTCTCACAATTAACATTTCTAATATCAGTCAACTTTGTATTTTAATATAAACTCAGCATATAAAGCTTCCAAATAAAACAGAATAAATATCTTAATAGGAATGAAAAATATGCCTCATAATAAAAATAATGCCCTAAGCTACCAAATGTAATATTCCATGTCATTTTCAAAATATGCACCCCTGACATTGTGTTTCCCCTATGGCAGCTTGGAGCCAAAAGGATTATAGTTCTGTTTACCAAATAAAATATTCTAAAGCCAGTAAACCAAAGTTCGAAAGGGCTCTTCCCTGTACCTCTTAGAGGCCTTTCTCTGCCTTCTTGTGGGCATCCTAGGTCAGAAGAGCCTGTGGGGCAGGTTGGGCTATGAGAAGGTGTACGGGGGGGCCAAAGTCCCCCAGCATCTCATCAGAGGGTGGCTGAGGGTGGGTTTCCCCAGTCCTGGGTCCAACCCTCAAACCCCTCTTCATCACACGGCTGTGAGCCTGGATTTTTCTACGTCGGAAAAGCCTTGGCATCTTCTTCATGCTTGGGAGCAGAGCGATCACTCTGGCCACTCAGAGGTGACCTTTTCCTAGCCCTGCCAGGAACAGTTGGAGGATCTCTGGGTATGATTTTTCTTTCAAAAAAGATGCAAGGAGATATGAGAGAAATCTCCAAATATCTGGAGGGTTGTCACACAGAAGAGGAAAGTTTCTCTATTCCACCAAATTATATTTAAAACTCTAGTTCTGTCCAAGTGTTGGGCACTCTGCCGTGGTCAACCTGATTCTGCATGTGGCACTATGATTGTTATGCCAGGCTTGCCCCTAAATGTGACCTCAGAAAGGGTGAATTCGAGGTGCCCATTTTTCAATAACTTGGTTAGAACAAACACGGACACTCACCAAAAGATAGGGATGTAGCACTGCTAAGACACACCTGAAGAAAATACTTACCTTCTCTCTTATCTCCAGGGCAGGTGGCTTTATTTAGATTCTACTTTTGCACTCTGACTGATGTTGCATGGAATAATCTTGATATTAGATTTTGATGAAGGACAATATTTAAATACTTTGAATAAACAGTGAAATCAAATCCTTAGTCACTGAGCAGCACTTTCCATAGTTTTATAGCAAATATTTAAAGCACAGAGGATTAGGAGATTAAGAGGAGGGGAAGGATCAAATATTAAGTACATGAAATATACATAAAATGGGCTTTGAAATAATATCAATGTATACTATCAGAAAATGTAGCCGCTAAACATTGATATGATACAGAATGCAACACTGGTAAAATTAACACTTATCTAAACATTGTAACACTAAATAATTACCTTCCAAAATGCTAATATATTAAAATATTATTAGTTTGTACTATAAACTAATAATCCTCTAGTGAATTTTATGGCAAGCTTTTATAATTTCATAAAATAGTAAAAATGCAATAAAAGGAAACGGATGCAGTTATCCTATATCTTGTATGCTTTTTTATTCAGCTGCACCGTATCTGACAAGCTGCCAAGTATTGCATTATTGCAGAGAAATACATCCTTACAGATAATATAAAGTTCATGAATTATTAAACCACTTATTATCAGGAACGTGAAGGAAACAAGGAAAGGATTAAATTATGCTCCACTATCCCCCTGCAGTGAGCAACCACCAGCTCTGACATTATCTTCCACCTGACACTAAAAACAGTGGCACCAAATGTGTTATTACTAATAATAAATATAATTGTAATAACCTGTTTAATTGCTTTATACATCACCTGAATTGCTGCAGCACTTCTAGTAAACACATAATAATGTCATGAATGAAATCAGAAACAACCACAAAAACAGAAGAAAAATAGCAATAAAAGACATTAGGACCCACACAAATGGGACATTTACACACAGTGTGGCTGCATTGCTCAGTCACCATCCAGTCAATATCCTCCCCCGTCGCTCCCTCCCATCTCCCCTCCCTTCACGGGGTCTGTGGGGGAGAAGCATTCCGGGAGAAGGGGGCCCCCTCACGGAGGCCCTGCAGGGTCGGGGCAAAGAAGCCAAGAGGGCAGCTTTCGCCCACAGCCGGGGTCACCCCATCACCATCTTGACTTTTTTTCTTTTTTGACCATTCCCCCTTGACTGTCTGGGCCACAATATTCTCCACAAAATCAATTTTGCCTAACCAAAGTAAAGAAATGTAGAAATTCTCTGAATGGTCTGGGAATTGCAATAACAAAGCTTTAACACATTCAAAACAGCACTCTCTAGAAAACGGGGAAAAGGCACGTAAGCCTTTCTGCTGATTATAGGTCCCAACAGAAGAGAATATTTGTACCTCAGGTTTGAAATGAGGGGCCCCTGGTGCTCTCTGGGATGGGTTGTTTTCTCGCAGACGTTACATGACCCAGCTAGGTAACGTCACCCATGCGTCTGTGGGTGGGGGTTTGCTCTCATTTTATCTACGAATGGCTTTGGTGGGACTGTCCTTGCTGGCTCCTTGATGAGGCTGTTCTTTACACGTTCCTTAGAGGGGATATTTGAAACTCTTCCCTGTAATCCTCTCAATAGCAGGATATATCCGATCTTGCTTTTCGGAATATTCTCTATTTTGGAAGAGGAAGCAAGAGATGGAATCTGGCATGTTTCCCCCTGGGACAGATTCAATAAAAAAATAATGTTAAACAGCTGGCACCCAGCTGGCCTGTACTTGAATGTTTCATGATTTCAGTGTTTGTCCATGCCCAGATGCCCTTCTGGGATGCTGCCTCAAGGTGAAGACAAGGACAATATGGCGGCTTCTGCCTTTGAAAGACCCCTTCTCCACTGCGACGAGGAGGCGGTCTTTTCCACTGGCTGACACAAACACCGGCATTTCCAGTGTAGCTGGGCGCTGAACAAGGTGATCCAGCCTCACGACACCCGTCACTGCAACGCCATGTAAGCCCGGCGTAAGCCAGAAGGTTTTCCTGCTTTTAAAAGTCTGAGGGGAATCAAGCTTTACTTTGTGCCAGATGAGAGAGAGGCGGCTTTTGATTAAGACCGGACTCTGGGGAGTCTTTTTTGATGTCCATCAGGGAAGAAACTGGCTTTCTTTCCCATCAAAGCTGCTTCACACCCAAAGGACTAACCGGCATAGCAAAAGCTAAGCTGGGTGGGATTTACATGCCTTTCCTCACTTCTGATTGATTCTATGATGGGAAATGGCAAAAGAGAGCAAAAAAGAACAATTGCTTTTTGTGTCTTTTCCTGAACATATGTTGTTGTTGTTGTTGTTGTTGCTGTTGCTGTTGCTGTTAATGTTATTGTTGTTGTTTAATTTAATTTAATTTAATTTCAAGATTTTTATACCGCCCCATCTCCCAAAGGACTCGGGGCGGTGTACAGCAGATAAAATATGTAAATACAATTTAAAACCAATTTAAAACAATTATATACTGTATATCCTGCAATATAATGTTGTGCACTGACAATAAAGGATTGAATTGAATATAGATGTTATCTCTTGCAGATACCTATAACAATTTTGGGAAATTATAATTGTACATTTACTTGTCTGCTCCCCACATGTATTTTATCACCACAGAGGTTATTATCTACTTTTAATGTTAATACTATTTTAACATTTTTGTAAGTGGATGCTTGTCTATTGCTGGTCTATGACCATAATAAAGTTCTATTCTATTCTTGCTTAGCACAAAGAATAAGACCAGCTATTCTGGCTTGTTCAATGAATGTTATTTTAAAGCAACCAAGGTTTTGCATAGTTATGATTGCAACTGACTTCTAACTGCACTGTTCATTTTTAAGTTAGAGAAATGAAACATAGCAAAGGTAACTTGGAAAAAAAAATATTCCAAACTTAGATTTGATTTTGCTTTCCATCTCTCGGATCAAATTAGAAAGAGAAAGAAGAGGAAGAAAAGAGCTCATTTAGCTCTTCTTCTCCTCAAAGCCAAATCTATTTTTCCTACCTTTGGCTCATGGGATGGACAAAATTCACTGTTCTACAAAGCTCTGAGACGTTAATCAGAACTGTTGAACTCTTTAAGTGCACCGAGAAAAGTGATGGTAAAAAAATAATAATTATAGATATGAAATGGCTGCACATCCAATCTAGCTGATCATAGACATGAAAGGGAAGAGACAGTGGCCCATTTTCCCCTCAGAAAGTTACTCAACTTGAACAACATGTTGTTTTTTTTAGTTGTGCCTTAATGGACAGTTGTGATGTGGGAGACAATTTCATTCTACAATTATTTCTGAATCTCTAAAGGAAAGCAGGACTTTTTCCAAGTCCAGAACCAGTCTCAGCTCGAATAGCCATATCGCAAGTTGCATGCCAAATAAAAGAAGTGAGAGAAAAGTTAAAAAAAACCCACTTTCCATATTTAATTAAAATTATCATATCTTAAATCATTGCTCACTTCTTCCACCACAAATTCTCACAAGGTATGGCCAAAACAGTCAAGATGGCAATCACAAAAAGGAACAGGCTTAACTTCAGTTGCCTCAAGGCAGCTGCCATCTTGGTTTTTTTTTTAACAAGCTCTGCAGGCACCCTTTTGCTGTGTTAGCAGTTGCAATTTTGTAAGAACTGTGGTAAGATAAAGTGCCCGGCTGGAGGTAAATGACTGTGTTCTGCCAAGACCATAGATG
>JANHFJ010002325.1:53398-63868 GCA_032468195.1 Cerberus rynchops
TTTCAGGGCTGTTGTCACTTCAGACCGTCACTACATGAACCGTTGTAAGTCGAGGACTCCCTGTAGAAAGATCAAAGGAATTTTTTAGAATGCAAACATGTCTCAGCTGCAAGTTTCAAGATGCCACTAGATGTACCCATAACGCTCTTTCTGCCATAGTGCCTGGTTATCTGTCTTCCATAATTTTGCCCGCCTTGTGCAAATTAGGCAATGTTGACATGCCCCATGTCCTGTCCAGTTAACCAGTGTCATTTGATGGGACCTTTTCTGTTGCGCTGCCTACCATCTGAAACAACATACCCCTGCTGAGATTCATCTGGCCCCAATGTGACCATATGTAAAGCTGTCTGTTCCCCAAGCTTTGGGCTAGAGCAGGGGTGTCAAATTCAATTGCATTGAGAGCCACATCACAGTTGTGTTTGACCTCGGAGGGCTGGGGTGGTCGTGGTCGTGGTGGGTGTGGCTGGGGTGGGCGTGGCCAGCTCGACATCACTCGGGTCACCTGTGGTGGCCCAAGCACTCTACCAGTGAAAATGGGTTCCCGAGCTCCTTTTTTGGGTGCGACAGCCTCCCGCAACCCTCCTGAGCTCTATTTTCACTGGCAGAGGCACTGTAGGCAGGTCCGTCATTGTTTCCAGGGTGGGCCCACAGGCTAGATCTAAGCATCCTGTGGGCTGGATCCGGCACCCGGACCTTGAGTTTGACACCCCTGGCCTAGAGTAAGTGATAGCTGTCTTACCCGGACATCTGTTGTTTTTTTTGTCTGAACTTTTAAATTATTTTATTATTACCTGTTGCCCAAAAATGCTACAGGTTTGGCTGGCTTTGTAATATAAGTGCATGCCCCAATTGTTTTTCTTCCCAACATTTTGCATTAATTGATACTTGGTATGGCTCTTGGGGTCTATGAATTCCGTTTTTTATGTTTACCTAATGGCCATCCCTGGCTTGGGAATCAAGCTTCCCACTTTCCTTTCTAAAAACTTTTTAAATGTGAAGTCAGAGTTTCTATATTCCTGTATTATTTTGATTTATTCCACCCTTTTCCGGTCGGTAGCCACTGACTGGCACCGACATCTAAAGTAAAATGTGAACAATTAAAATTCAGTGAAATCAATGATCAGAAAATGATTCTGAAACTGATTCAGACCTTGCAATAAGCCATGGTTTGTTTAACTGCATTACAGTGGCTAAATTGATTTGCTTCACTTTATATGCAAACCCATCCATCATGATTTATAAACTGCAGATCTTGTGCTCTTCTCTCCCTACCTACATTTACTAAGCCAGTAACCATCAAAATGTAAAGAATTTTAGCACTGTGTGTAAACCCAGTGGAATACTTTCTATATGGAAAGTAACTTTTCCTGTGCAGAACGTTTTTTTTTCCCCCAACTAAAAATATTGTCAGAGAAAAGTCAGGAAGGTTTTGATGAATCTTTGGTGTAAATTATTTCTGTTTGCAGATTTAAGAGTAGGAGCTTCAAAGGTTGTGTTTTTTTAAAAAAATATTACTAGTTTTCCTTGTGGGTCTCTGTATTTGCAAGTAGAAGTACTGAAGCCACCAACTATAGAAATAAGTGTGGTTTTATTAATCTCTTTTTCTTATACTTATATATATATACTCACATGTTTGTATGTATGTATGTATATGTGTGCATATGCATGTGTATAGGCTCTATGTTTATATATATATATGAGCTTTTGTGTTCAAAAGATAGTTTGGTTTAGTATTACAGCTGCAGATTGAAGAGATCCTAATTGCTTTTGATAAATCAGAGCTATTTGTTTAGAGCAAGTGTTTATTTAGCTGTCAATCACTGTAATGAGCAATCAATAGCTTTGGCAGCCTTTCATAGATAAAGATAGGCTGTGGGTGGTAGTTAGGTTTATTTTAAAAAAATAACTCCATGAGTATAAAGCCTTTCAGAATGGCTTCTGGGTTTCTATCTTCATGGTGTAGATCAACAGTAATGTCAGGAATTATTATTGCTCAATATGTTTCCCCAGCATTGCACATTACTAAAGGAATGAAAAAATAATAATAATTCACCTTTAGGACTAGACAATCCGTGCCCCATTGGATTATCATTTCACAGATATTTCCTTCCCTAAACAGAAAACAGAAGGACCAAGGATGAACAAACAAACAAAAAAAAAGCTTTGGGAATAAGAGAGGCTTCTAACTTCCTGATGGCTTCCCCCTGATTTTTTTTTTTTGCCAGAATCTGGTAGGGAAGGGAACATTGAAAATTTCTGTTCCCTCCCCTTCTCCTTGCTCCTCACCCTCCCCATCTCTCTTTCCCCTACTTTCCCTCCCCAGCAAGCAGGTAGATAGCTGCTTCTGGGTGAAGGTTTGAGTGAGTGGGGGATTGCCAGACTGTCTGGGAAACTGTCATGTAATGTTGAAAATGATGTCATGTGACCAGCAGCCCAGCAGCAGCCAACAGCATTAAAACAACTACAACTTTCCCAATTTTCATTCCCTTGGTCATGGGCTTGGATTTTGGACAAATTCTGTAAGTCAGCCTGCTCTAATTTACCTTAGTTCAAAAATTTTGACTTTCTGTATAATGCACTGTTTTGTCTGTCTGTCTGTCTGTCTATCTATCTATCTATTTGTCAAACAAGTACAAGATAACAAGTATAGGTATGAACATGAACATAAACAAAGGATGTAAATACAAATAAATGGGGACAGTAAGACACGGATGGTAGGCATGCTGGTGTGCTTACGCACGCCCCCTTTATGGACCTCTTAGAAATGTGGTGAAGTCCACGGTAGACAGTTTGAGGTTGAAGCTGTGAGGGTTTGAGGATGTAACAATGGAGTCGGGTAGAGCATGCTAGGCGTTGACCACTCTGTTGCTTAAGTCATATTTTCTGCAATCGAGTTTGGAGCGGTTTACCTTGAGTTTGTAACTATTGTTTGCCCGTGTATTATTGTGGTTGAAGCTGAAGTAGTTGTTGACAGGTGAGATGTTGAAGAACACAATTTTGTGTACTCTGCTTAGATCGGACCACAGACAGTGCAGCTCCAGATTGTCCAAGCCGAGAATTTCAAGTCTGGTGGCATAAGGGATTCTATTATGAGTAGAATCCCTTATTTAAAAGATCATGACAATGAGAGTTTTTGTAGCATATAGATATATCTACCCTAAGTAATGGTTAAAGGTGCTGCCAGAAGACCATGAGTTCTAGACCTTGTTTAAAGGACAAAAGCAGCTGAATAAATTGGCCAGTCATTCTCTCTTAGCCCTAGGAAGTGTTGTTTCCAGAAACGTTGCCAATAAAACTGCATAGACAGAGGGTTGACTCAAAGAACCGTAAGACAAATCTTAAATATGTGGACTGGTTAATATTATTGTCTTTCTAAAGGGAATAATAGGAATTATAGCTGATTATTATTATAGCTGATTATTACAGACTCCAAAAGTCTTTTTTTTTGTGTGTGGCAAATCATGACTATTAAATAGCAATAAAAATGCTTTAATAAGCTACCTTTCACACAAATGTCTCATGGAGTTCATCATAAGCGCATCAAGAATCAAAACATAATCAGACTTACAGCAGCAATTAAGCAGAATGGCCAGATTGTGAAAATTGGATGGACAACTTACACAGGGTCAGTTGCAGCATGTGCAACAAGTGAGCTGGACTGTGCTAAATCAAGAGGACCAACAGATAAGTGGTAACTAACAGCACCATTCTCTGGTTTGCCGTTTTAAGATGCGTTAGCAGCATTACTGGATTATGCGAGATATCACTTAGAGCAGGGGTGTCAAACTCAAGGCCCGGATCTGGCCTACGGGGTACTTAGAGCCTGTGGGGCTGTTTTAGAAACTGGAAAGGACTGGCCCATAGTGCCTCTGCCAGTGAAAACAGAGCTCAGGAGGGCCACTTGCGGTCCTCCCAGACTCCGTTTTCAGCCGCGACAGCCTCCTGTCACCCTCTGACAGTGAAAACAAAACTCAGGAGGGCAATGCATGGCCCTTCCAGGCTCTATTTACAGCCACGATGGCCTCCTGCCACCCTTTGCCAGCGAAAATCCATTTTCGCTGGCAGAGGCCGGCAGGAGATCGGCGTGGCTGAAAATGGAGCTTGGGAGTCCATTTTTACTGGCAGAGTACTCGGGCCACCAGGCACCCCCGACACAAGTGGTGTCAAGCTAGCCATGGCCATCCTGGCCACATCCCTCCCCCCCAGGTCAAACACAGCCCTGATTTGGCCCTCAATGAAATCGAGTTTGACACCCCTGACTTAGAGAGTGATGGACTCATGAACCGATTGGCTGGTGGTTTGCAGAAATCTCTATTCTAAATGTATCTTGGGATGCCATCCTAATCGCGGAGGAAAACCCTTGCCTTGGAAAGATATGTCAGTAAGTCCGCCTGAAATGCAGAGCGCTGAGTGCTGCTTTTTTTGCCTCATTCCTCTACTGAAAACATCACTTCTGTGTGGCCAGCAGTACAGGAGAAAGAAGAACATTCTTTCTATGTTGAAGGTGGCAAGGGGTTTGAAGTGGATTAAGCTCTCTTAATCTCTGTGACAGGGGAGATGGGGACCTGCCTGGAGTTGAAGTGGGAAACACACTGCCTGCCTGACAGAAACTATTAGAAGAGTTAATTCAGCCATTCAGCCGAACAGACTTTTAAGGGGAAAGGAAAGTGTTCATTCTTAAACGTGAAAGGTCTTTAAGGCAGAGGTGAAATTCAGCAGGTTCTAACAGGTTTTCTAGAACTGGTAGTAAATTTTCTCAGCAGTTTGGAGAACCAATTGTTAGGAGAAATCTTTTGTTTTTTTCTACTTTACAGGGTTAATCCTGTAGGGAAGGCAGGAAAGAAACATTCTGGTGTTGTTTCTAGCCTGATCTTTATCGCCCTGCTTACAGAAACTGCCCACCCAGTCACATGACCCCCCCAGCCATGCCCACCAAGCCATGCCCACAGAACCGTAGTAAAAAAATTTGAATTCCACCACTGAACTTAACATATGGTACTGGTCCTTTGTGCTTGATACCATATTCACCATAACATGTATTGTTTTCCTCAAAAGGTGGGTTCAATTTTCTTATAACTGATAAAGACTGATTATTTCTAGAAAGTGCTATTTTTGGGGGGCATGGATATTTTAATATATCTATCTATATACAGGGTACCAAGTGTGTGTGTATAAAACTAGCAAAGAACAAGATTTCAAATAAAATCTGTTTACTGTGTTTCCTATTAATAGCAGAGCATTTCATGCTGTGTCTTAAGCAGATTTCAAGATGCTGCAGAGTGATACTTTTGAGGGATTTAAAGTCTGTTAAGACTTTCTTATGGGGACATCCCAGTCTTCATAGCCACCACGGCACATACAGACCTCTACTCTCCCTGCTGAAGGGAGATCTGGAAATTGAATGTAATTCCAGGTGGAAATATTTTAGCATCTCATATATTTGCGAAATGTGAAGATTTCCTGTGTGTTTTGTTTCAGGAACAGTTTATGGATCCTTTTGGCTTTGATGGCATTATAATGTTTTCTTTCACATGTTGGCATAGTAGTTGATCTCTTAATGGGGAAATGGTTTAGAAAATTCATATGATGGGAATTCTTAAACAAGATTACTCTTACTATGGAGGACTGGTGGCAATGAAACAGCAAAGAAAATGGCTGGTATAGTGATGACAAAAAATACGATTCACCCAGATTGGACTTGGAGAGTATTCTCTAGAATTGATGGCAGGAATGAAGTCATTCCTATCACTATTGCTTCTATTAATAGAGCTGTCCTGTTTTACAAGAGACTTTAGGGGCATGGAGAAGAAATTGCTTAGTGCTTTCTATGATTTACTTATAAAACATTTTTAAAACAAGATTTTTCCTGTGTTGCAAAATGCCTGAATTGTGATTGTGTGATGGGAATGCTGTGATAGTTGTAAATGTGAGGAATGATCACAACCTTTTTCTTTACTAAGTTACTGGTCCCAACTGTGATTGCTAAAAGACAACTACCTGTAGGAATGTTGCAAGAGGAAACAGTTTTTTAACATGTCCATTCCCATCCCCATCATCTTCATCTTGTTTTCTCCTTGTTTTTTCATATGATTTTTGCTGGAAAGAGGGGTATTCAAAGAACGATTTGTTTCTATATATGCAATGCAAGTTCTGTTTTTACAAAAATAATACCTTATTTTACAAGTCTGTATTTTTAGTCACTCATTAATTAATGTCTTGTTCTGGCTTGTCTTGTTCTGGCTTGTCCTTCTTGGAAGCATGTATGTATGTACGTACGTACGTACGTACGTACGTACGTACGTACGTACGTATGTATGTATGTATTTATTTATTTGCCCATCTCACAAACATGTGACTCTAGGTGTCGTACAATATTTCAGAAGCAGTAGAACACAACTTTTGAGAGCTGCAAGTGAGCATCACCCACTGCCCAGAGGCTACCATATGAGGACAAATCATGAACTAGAAAGATTGTTTGGAGGTGGGAGAAACTTCTAATGTAATTTACTGTATTCCCTGCAGGAGTTGCCCCTGTAACTATGTGCGACAGATTGGGAGGAAGCTAATCACCAGTTTGTGAGAACATGAGCAAGTGGTTGGACAAGAGACCTCAACTCATTGGTAGCCTCACATTGCAATGAACAAGGACATGCATTCAATTTCGCAGCTACTAAGATTGTTGGCAGAGCAGGGACAAAAACAGCCAGGGAAATGATGGAAACCTGCGAAATGGGCCCCTTGTCAATAGGAATGCTTATTTACCATCAGCTGCTCAGGTAGTTAGGATCTGAGGGTATGGTGGCACAAGGAAACAACAATTAACAACTTAATTCTCAGCTATTAACACTCTATTTAACAACTAAAAGCTACACCCAACTGGAAACCATATAAATATAACACATAGAACAGCCTAGTATACATATTCTGGAGGGAGAGAAGTTGCCTGATGATGGACTCTAACACAATCCTGAAAACTTGTAAGAATAAGCTTTTGGTCCGGATGACTGACTCCTATTGGATCCTGCAACATTATCCTGGGACACATATATTTATTTCATTTGCAACAAGGCTAAAAACTATTAAAACGTACAAAATAATAGTTTTATTGAAAATATTAAGATTATAAGAGACATAAAGCTAAAAACCAGAAATCAAAGAATTAGGAGAAGAGCAGGTATTAATTACATTAGAATCATTTAAGTATTTCACAAGATTTGGCAAGTGAGTATATGTACAAATATGTACATATTTATATGTACATATGAACAAGTATCTCACATGGACATGCTTATTGGAGGAAAGATCTCCAAATTTGTTTTGATTTTTTTGGAAAGTCCATCAAATTAAAAATAACCTTTGAATTTGAACTCTTTAAGTTCTTTTTCCAGTTCTATAAACACTTTAGGAATGGTTACACATTTTTGATTATTTACTGCTAATTGCTTTTGTTTAGATTAATCTATTTTAGAAAGAGTATGATAAAATGGAGAGGAGGATTATATTTTAATTTAAAACTGTAAAAAAATGAAAAATGGGGTCAGTATTTTAAAGCTGGGATGTGTCCTTTTATATATCAGATTAAAAAACTTTCTTGGAAAACAACTATTGCATTTATGCTGGTACGCACAATGTACTTAATGGATTTTCAGGACCATCCCAATTGTAAAACTTTGGGCTATGCATTTCAGTAAAATGAAACTTCATAACTTGTTTCCCATTTCAGAAATAAAGAACCTCAGAACCATTTTATAAATAAAGCACCATCAATTTTATCATACAAGCACACATACATACATGAAGTTGGACAACATAACAACTAAGCTTCAACTTCAAAGGCCTAGTTTAAAAGAAAAGTCTTGAGAGCTTTGCTGAAAAATAGGAGTGAAGGGGCAAAATCTGGAGCAACATACAGGTAATCCTCAACTTACGATCACAATTGAGCCCAAAATTTCTGTTATTTAGTGAGACATTTTGCCCCATTTTACAACCTTACTTACCTCAGTTGTTAACTGAGCCACTGCAGTTGATAAATTAGTAATCCGGTTGTTAAGTGAATCTGGCTTCCCCATTGACTTTGCTTGTGAGAAGGTCGCAAAAGGTGATCACATGACCTTGGGACACAGCAACGGTCATAAATATGAGCCAGTTGCCAGGCACCTGAATTTTGATCACATGATCATGGGGATGCTGCAAAGGTTGTTAACTGTGAAAAATGGTCACAATTCATATTTTTCAGTGCTGTTGTAACTTTGAACGGTCACTACATGAATGGTTGTAAGTTGAGGACTACCTGTATTGTTGGGGCTGCAACTATGAAAGCCTGCTTTTTTAAACTACAATGTTTTTAATTTCATGAGGGAGCATAATCATCAGCAGATAATCTCTATGAGGCCTGAGGGGATCGGTAGATTCGTATTAGACGTGGTCATCACTGTTGCTATATATGCCTTTATTGGTGATTACTAGCATTGACTCGGATACAGCTACTGTAAAGTAGGTGTTATTCTACAGTCTCGAGTTCTACCTGTTAACTTCTAGTTGATGCATTCTGTTTTATTCCCAAGGTTGCATAGTCCTCAAAAGAAGCCCCATGCAGAGTGTGTTATAATAATTTTCTCTCAAGCTAAAAGGCCTTCTGGTCTAGGTTGGGATATAATTGTGCACCAGCTGCAGCTGGGCAAAAGTTTCCTGTTGTAACAGCCCCCCCCCTTTGTTGTTCAAGTAGGAAGTTTCAATTCAGGAGAATCCTCAAGTCATGGACCACTTATTCAAGGAGATGGGCCCAATGCCCATCTGTCACTAATGTTAGAATTGCTGTTTATGAACAAACAACAACTCCGAGTCTCTACTGTTTTCTCCCCATCCAGTCCGTATGAACCTCCAGACTAGGGATGTCAAACTCAATTTCACTGATGGTCACCTCAGGATTGTGTTTGACATGAAGTTGGGTGGGGGGCATGCCTGGGGGAGCATGGCTATGCACGGCCTCACCAAGCTCCATTTTTGCTGGTAGATGGCTGCAGGAGCCATTGTGGCCAAAAACAGAGCCCGGGCAGGCCGTGCCCTCCAGAGCTCTGTTTTTGCTGGCAGAGACACCATGGGCTGGCCCTTTGCTGTTTCCATGGCATCCCTGTGGACCAGATCTAAGCACCCCACAGGCCGTATCCAGCCCGCAGGCCTTGAGTTTAATATCTGCTCTAGACCATGGGTGTCAAACTCGATTGTGTCATGTGACATATTGTGATGTATTGCAACATTTTTTACCTTTGCGGAGCTGGGATGGGTGTGGCCTGCACATGACGCATCCAGCTCATGGGCCACCAGATTGACAAGTCTACTCTTGACATTGACTCTAGCTTTCACACATATCTCCAGCTTGTTCTGGGATTGTGATCTACTACAACTGAATATTATCAGGATATTGACAATAGCTCATCCCCACCATCAGATCAATTCTCAAAGCAGTTTCATTTAGCTATTAATAATTTCACGCTGTCCGAATTGCAAAGTTCTTTTAAAAAGCATGAATAGAATAGATGGAGGAAATTAAACCAGTTTCTTCCAAATGGGATTAATGTAGTAGGCATGGATATTCGCAGGAGAGACAAATAACAACAGATGAGTCAGTTGCTCAGGTAAATGCTTCTACTTACAGTATGTATAATAAGATGTGCAGGTAGATCGCTTTAGCATTTATGTGATAATTTCATTTACATTTATTGGGCCATTGCAGTTTGTGATAGACAGCACTGGGTCTTGAGGACTTTATTTAAGAAACAGTGTACTATTGAGAAGGTACCCTGAGCGGTTTTTTTTCCAGTTCAAAGCTTTAAAGGGGAGGAAAAACTTCATATTTAGTTTAAGTGGGCCTCACTGAGTAAGTTCTCTTTCAATTAGTATTGGGAAGTACTGAGCTATGCTGTTTGTTAAAGCAGCATAGTGCTGTAGGGACCTAATTTATAGTTTGTTTAGGGAAAAAAAGTGCAAAATACTTGAAGTCATGCAAGGCTCTCTCAATTAAATAAGGAACATTTTATTATTCTGTCAACACTCTTAGAAAATGTTTGGAGTTCAAGAGATCTGCTTTTACATGAATACAATCTTTAAGAAAAACATATAGGAAATAGTAGGAATTAAAACCAGAGACTTGGTTTTTTAAAGCCATCTCTAGATAAAATATTTAATGATTTAATGGCAAGGTGACAGCATGAGAAATTTGTTTTATTCACGGTCAAATGAAATTAAACCTATTCTTCCTTCTTTTCCTCTATAAATGTCTCTGTTCTCTCCTACTACTCTTGATTCTTTCTGTTTATCACATTTCATATAGCCTTCGTCTATACCAGGGGTCCTCAAACTTTTTAAACGGGGCCAGTTCACGGTCCCTCAGACCGTTGGAGGGCTGGACTATAGTTAAAAAAAAACTATGAACAAATTCCTATGCACACTGCATATATATCTTATTTTGAA
>JANHFJ010002326.1:0-10801 GCA_032468195.1 Cerberus rynchops
ATCTGATTCCCACCTTCCCAGCTACCCCTAGCCCTCCCTTCCTACCTTAACTTACCTGCGGTTGCATAAGCATTTCATTGCATATCGTACCCATGTATGATTGTGTATGTGACCAATAAAATTTGGAATTGGAATTGGACATTGACTGGATAGATACATTTTGTGTTGACAGTTGGATTTGCATTTAGAAACTTCAAGCGAGAAATTCCATAGATTCATTTTTTTCTCTAAAGCTGACTTGAAAATTGTCATTCATGGGAAAAGTACTTAAAATTGCACAGATGGACAAATCAGAATGTGTCAGGATATGTAGCGTCCTTGGAAGAAGACTACTACAGGAGAAAAGTATAATCCCTTCCCAATGAATTTTATAGTCTTAAAACTACTAATGTTTATTAAAACCAAATCTGTCTATCTTGTCAAATAAGTTACAAATTGAGAAACATAGCTTGATATTTTGACAGCATCAATGCATGGCAACAATACAAATGGTAAAATGCCTAGTAACAACTGCTTCCATTCCAAGAGAATCCATTATCTGTACATTATGCTACAAAGCATTGTAATTTGTGTTTTCCCCACAAACATCCGCTAAGATGTGAATGTCTCTGTTGAGCAATATTTTACTAAAAACACATCAAAATATTTTTTAAAAAAATGTATAAATAATATGCTATTAGAATTCAATAGAATATATCAAAATATAGTATTTCTAAGTATTTTTATATATAAAATACACACACAGAGAGAGAAATAGTATGCAAAAACATTGGGAATAGATGGAGAGGAGAACCTGGTGGATACCAGGTCAAACTTCTCTAAACGCCACATTGGATGCCCCAGATTATACAATAAAAGCTATCTGAACCTTCATTATTTCTTGTCAATGTCCTTTTTTTTTTTCCTCACCTGGAGATCCTTTCTTACACTGCCACACAAAAGACTAACAAGATACCCTTTTCTTTTTTACTTCAGCTGAAGAATCTTATACGGTTCTCCTTAATAGATGTGAAAGTGGTAAAATAGTGACAGATCTGTATCACCTGCTACATTTATTGTGTTAACAGCATTCTGGGCATTTTACAAGTGCTTGGTCAATTTTCATGTCAGTATCATCTCTAGCTGAATATCAGCAAGACCTCTTTTGTCAAGATGAGTGGACAGCACAGCTGCCTTTAGAAAGCTGATTTTCTTTTATCTATCCGGGCTAGATCCATCTGGCTTTTCAGGGTTTCTACTGGTGAACACAAAACATTGTACGCATTTTCAGATTTCCCTTTATCAACCAACAATAAATGGTGATTTATTTTACTCTGATCCTTTATATACTGTCCTATTTTACACAGACTTATTGTTGTGTGCAATACAAATCATCAATTATAACAGTAAAGAAAGAGAAAAAAAATCTAAGCATAAGAGCAGATGGTAAAATGAAGGAAAGAGGTCAGCAGCATTGTGCACTGAGCAGAAAAATAGTTATAGGAGATATTTAAGTTACTGTTTGAAACTATGATTCTTAATGAAGGGTGACAGCTATCTGTGTTATGTTGTACTTTGGTTTCTTTTCTTTTTAACAGTTGGTTTAGTCATGTAAGTTACGTACTGATACAACAAAAATGTCAGTTCACAAAAGGAACATTTTGGAGATTTATGTGAGAATGATAGTGATATTCCAAAATGAGAAATTGAAACAAATGCATCAGTGTTACACATATTAATTCTGGGAGGGCAGAAACATGAAAAGGTAGTAACAATCTGTGAGGATGCTGCAGGGTATTAAGGTAGATGAGATAATTAGATAAATGTTAAAATATGGGTGTGGTTTGCTCATGTGTTAGTTATTAATTACATTTGAAAACAGTGTTTGGAAGAATAGCATTATTAGTCTCCTATTAGTCTCCTATACAAAGAGAACAGCAAAGTTATATATAAACTACAGGGAAATTGAAGTGTTAAATGTCCCTTGGAAAATATCCATCAAAAATAGATGTGCATATCCATGACTTTAGCCCACTTTTTATATATCAAAGTGGGAATTGAAAAGATGTCAGGAGAAATAACTTGAATGCAAAGGGAACAAGGTGCTTAAGAAGTGTCTGTGTTTTATAAAAAGAAGAAGAAAATTAGAATGGATGGTGAATGACTGTGGGCTGAATAGAAAGTGAAGTATGAAAAAAAGTATTTTGAGGTGGTTTGGTTATGTAGAATGAGAACTGCATTGCAACAAAAATGGAAATACATGTATGAAGAGTGAATGGATCAAACAGAAAGAGAAAACTGAGGAGGATGTGGTTGAATTGAGTAGAAGATATAAAGAAAAAGAGAGGCAGATTTGAAGAACAAAGGGAATTGTGTGAGAAGGAGTGGCAGAACCAAAAGTGGAGTTAAAAGAGGGATCAGCCTACAATTCCTATGTAGCCACACAAGGGCTAAATCCAATCCCCAATTTCTAAATCCAATTCTATGAACCCTTATCTAACTCCAAACAGATGCTAATCATTAGTTGAAAAGATTCCTGTCCTTATGGGGAGGGTATTTTTTCTTTTGTAATAAATCAGCTTAATTGGACCCTCACACGTCCATATCTTTCATGCCATACAATGCACGAAACATTGCTTGGACATAGAAAAAATAGAAATGTGGTTTACAAGTGTAGAAATTTATGAAAAAGTAATGTGGGTATAACCTAATCTAAACTAATGTTAGCTTTCTTTTCTGGGGACTTTTTAGAGTATACTCTTAATAAAATATTTAATCTGAATTAAATTGTGGACTCTTACACAATAAATATATATTCATTAGCGCTTGGAATATGTTCCCCTCTTTTTCTTGCTTTTCTTATCTTACTCCTTCTTTACTTAGTTTTGTTGTTCATTTTTTGTGCTGTGCATAGTATTGCTTATTCAAAAGGGAACAGCATGATGAGTAAATATATAATTTGTACATTGTATGGTTTTCTTTTACGAAATATTTGTACAAACTTTCCACTAAACATTAAAATAAATGTTTATTTCCAGCCATGTTTGCTATTTCTAATCTGAGATAAAAACTAACATTATGTAAATAGATAAAGTATTGCCAACAAAAATTGCTTTTTAAAATAGACTTTATTTAAAAAGTAGTTTTAGACTGTTTGTTGCCCCGTTTCTGAAGTCTTACTGTTTTAATCTGTCATTAGTTTCCTTAAGCTATTGAAAACAGATGTCTTCATTATATCCTATACTAAAATGTTTCTATTGAAACAAATAAATATTATATTTGTTTTCTGGTAATAGTGGCAAGTAAACCTTTTCATTGTTTTAAACTCATTTCTTGTTCACCTTTGATCTGACGGTAATCCTATGCTTCATTTCCAAAATAAATGTCATTGCTTTGTGTCTAATTTTCTTCCATGTTAAACCAATTTCTTTGGAATGTGTTCAGTTTAGGAAATTCGAGATTGCCATATTTTCTCTGTTACAATCAATGAAGCACAGAATATCGAAATAAAGATTTACTTATAGTGGGCTTGACTCCCAGTGATTTCATGGATATGAATGGAGCCTCCAGGGCTGGAATTTCTTGCTTAGCTTTTTTGGCTTGGTGCTGCCACCTGCTGTTATATAATAACCTCATAGGTACAGTGTAAATGGTGAAGCATTGTGAATTTGATTTGGGAAAGAAGAATCAGAACTGTGTCCATTAAAAATGTTCACTACATCAGATCAGTGATGTATTCATTCAAGAATTTTGACACAAAGATTATCCCAAGAATATACAAGACAGAATTCACCACCTTTATGTCTTGATTCTGTCCAGAAAAACTGTGTGTGTGTGTGTGTGTGTAGTATGTTTGTTTGTATATATGTAGGTAAGTAGGTAGGTAGGTAGGCATTAAAGCAGAGTAATACTTTAAAGCATTAAAGCAAAACAATGTTTTGTGGCAATAGGTAACATGGAAATTTTTAGAACCAGCTACAAGGAACCTTTGACATTTCAGATTATTTCTTTGAGGTGGGGTGGTGGAAGGAGGACACAGTTCTAAACGAGGTATTGGCAAGTTGCATGTTGCCATTTTTATTTAAAATAGATTTTGAATTGTTATCTTTCATTTTCTTTCTATGTTTGTAGTGTACTTCTCTTTTATTTTTTGTATGTAGCTGCTTTTATATTGTATTTTTTCTATACGAGCCATAAAGAATTGTTTTTAATTATGACAGAGAGAAGGAAGGAAGGAAGGAAGGAAGGAAGGAAGGAAGGAAGGAAGGAAGGAAGGAAGGAAGGAAGGAAGGAAGGAAGGGCCTTCAGAATACACATACTTGGAAATTTTTATTATTTTGAAGCAAGTATGTTGCTTAAATTGAAAGAATAACAATACATATTGAACATGAAGCCTTTGTCACATTTAGTAGAAGAATTAAATATTGAATAAGTTTCGAAATTCCAGCGACTAATTGCCAAACTGTAAGTTTCAAAAAAACAAACAAACAAAAAAAAAACTAACTAGGCTCTAGCAAAAGGAAGCAAACTATTCCTGAATCACAGACATCATTTATCATTTTACTAATTTGTAAAATCATAAATTAGAATTCAGCCTTTCAGTTGCTTGAAAGCTGAGGTAATTGCAGTGCCCCCAGGCGATCCAAGAGTTAAAACTCAACAAGCAATCCAATTACAATGGACAAATTTCAAAATGAGAAAATGGTTGCAATTCTTAGACCTGGTCTAGAGACTAAGGAATTCACAGAGCAACAAATACAACATATAACACGAGTTGTGTTGCAACTTCTGTAGCAACACGAATGCCCCAGGCCTCTCCCCAAATGCAATTGATGGTAAAGAGTATGAATTTACTACAGTCAGCATCTGAAAGGCTTCAGATCCAATCAGTTGTTTTCTCTGACAAGAGCTACTGCTTTGTATTCTTACCTTCAAACTCTCCACCCATTTCCAATAACATTCCCAAGGAGGCTGATTGATTATGTGCCATCAGATCTTTTTCAGCTCCCAGAAACCACATAGATAATTTTATCTGTGAGAAGAGGCAGAATTCAATTCCAATCCAGTGTCCTCATTGAGGGCCTCCATCTTATCTTTTACTTTTGGACATTGGGAGATGTCCCTCAGTTTCTGAGTTGCCAGCAACATAGGTTTGTTCCTATTCCGAGGAAGACACATCCAACTGGCCTCTGATACTCTAACCTGTACACAATTTTGGAATATGAGTTTGCAAAGAATAAAGTTCCAGTCTTCTTGTAAGATACTGTATTTAAAGAACCAAGCAAAACTTGTTTTTAACTGTGATTTGGCCTGCTTCAGTACTTTATTTCTCTATTTTCCATAGGCATTAATTCCTTTAGAAAATAAAATAAGAGTACAATAATCACAAACTTCTCCATCCTATGGTGCAGGACCTATTCCAAATTTCTACAAAATTGGACTAGGGGTGCT
This sequence comes from Cerberus rynchops, assembly GCA_032468195.1. Taxonomy (NCBI): domain Eukaryota; kingdom Metazoa; phylum Chordata; class Lepidosauria; order Squamata; family Homalopsidae; genus Cerberus; species Cerberus rynchops. The sequence continues at coordinate 5,431 of JANHFJ010002326.1, forward strand.
AGTATACTTAGAAGAAACAGTAAAATGCTCTCCTTACACCCTTTGTTTCTTGCAGTGTTGCCAAGCATTGGAAAAAAATGGAGCTAGCTTTTACAATTAGTCAAAGATAAAACTCTCTTCCACATTTCCACAATTCAGTTTCCACAATTCACCTTGGCTTTGGGTTTCACTCTGAATTAAAGCACAGTCCATTTCTAGACCAAAGAGATTGTAATATTTATTTACCCTATGCCTATTTTTACCTCCAAAAATCTTGCCAAATTCCTTGTGAGTACCTTGCTTTGTAAGTTCACAGTCTGCACAGTCAGCATTACTGAGCAGGGATTTAAACCCGAGTTTTCCCTCAGGAGCTCAATTACCACATTTAGCAGAGTGACTTCCTTCCTTCTTTTCTCGTTTTGAGAATTTTTAAATTTGTACTCAGAAGCCCATATCTATGAACCGTTTGAACAAGCTGACACATATTCTATTAAACACTTTTGAGTTTGTGCCTGTTCTGAGATTAATGTGTACTTTGGGCATCTAATAAATCATATTTAAAATGTCAGGTCTCATATTACTCAGTAAATTTGGAAGACCTTAAGCTACAATAATGGATAAAAAAAACACCTCCCAAGTAGTGTAATTCAGAATGGCCAACACTTACAAGCAGGAACAAAGAATGAGAAAACCTTATTTTATCTGAGGATGACTATCCCAAACCATTATATAACAATTCAGTTGAAGTAAAGAAAATATATTAATGAAAAATGTTTAAAGCCTGGTCTATTCCAGAAAGCACATATTTCTGCAGTGTTTTTGTACAATATATGGATTTTGAATGAAAAGTTTAAAAAATTATTTTTCCTCATATTTTAAGCAGTTAATCTCTTCCTAAGTTTGAATAGAGCATGGAAAAAACCTGTAGTGAATTTAGTTGTATACTCATACTGTACATCTAATGGCCATTATAGGTATGACTTCTTTACAGTAAAAAAAAATGCCATTTTTATTATGTTCTAGCTTGCTTTCTTTAAATACCCTACCAAAATTGTAAATTGTGCAAATGATTAATCTGATATGTTTAAATTTTTCAAATAAGGACAGTACTGAAGATTGTCTATTAAATCTAAATCTACTGAAAATTACTAAAATTACTAAAGATTACTAAATCTACTAAATCTAAATCTTCTGAAGATTTAGAGACACCTAAAATCAAATTTCAAATTCAAATTTTATTTGTCACATGCACAATCATACATAGTACAATATGCAGCGAAATGCTTATGCAGCCATTCACGACCACAGGTAAGTTAGGGCAGAATGGGAGGGTAGGAAATAGGTTGGGAATAAGNNNNTAAATTGAAACTCTCAGCAAATCTAATTAGCACAGACATGCACACACATATAAAGAACTACCCCCCTTTATAAAACTCCCTTTTGAATCTTGACAGGTATATCCATAGGAACTGAAATTCTCATCAAAATTACAAAAGCAGTGTCACGTCACCATAAACAAGCTACTTTTTACTCTCTCTCTCTCTCTCTCTCTCTCTCTCTCTCTCTCTCTCTGTGTGTGTGTGTGCAGTGTTACACTATACATAAAAAAAGGATGGACCTTGTGTCACAATGAATGCAGCTTTCATTATTTACCCTATTATTTTCATGCACCCACTCCATCCCTTGAAAATGGTCCTGTTTTAAACACGTTAAGGAAAAATTACATAAGGTCCTACCAGTAATCTTCACTGGCATTCCCTACTCAAAAATAAATGTAATTTGAATGGATAAAAATGCTCTGTATATCCCAGCACTAGCCTATAGATCACACGCGTAATAGTAATAGTAAATAAATCTAGGAAATTCCCATTTAATTTATGATGATCTCAGCTTTGTTTCCAGTTGGCTGACAAGCTGTAATTTTTTTTAGGATAGTGTAGACAACAGCCTGATGTTTTCTTAGCTAGCCTGCTTTATTATGCTGAACATCTACATTAGTCCAATTGACCATTTTCATTAAATTTACTAATGAGATTTAAAGTGTTTGCAGACCTTTGGCCCCTGTTAGTACTGTTAAACCCCTACAGAGTAGAGTTTATTTGGTAAGGGACTTGGAACAGAAAAACTCATTTGCATGAGGAGGAGGGAGAATATCTCAGACCTGTTTGTGTCAGAAATGTTTCTCCGCGTGAGACTTATATGATATTAAAAAATAGTATTATGTATCTAGTTTTGTCTCTGTTGATTGTCTGATGATCAAGGAGTGCTATGGCAATAACAAATATTTGAACAATTTATTTAAAGCATTATTCATTTATAGGATTGCATTGCTTTCCGATTAAATCCACGGTGTGGATGGATGAGTCAAAGGAAAGCAGAGTCTATTGTACTCATGTGGAGACTCATTAAATGACTCCATCTCTCATCATATCCACCCACAAATGATCTTCCAACCAAAGAGATAAATTTGTTTGCCATGAAAACAAAAGGATGAAACTCACTATACAAAAACAACAAATGCTTGAATTAAAGCAAGCCACTTAACATGCCCAGAAAGGTGACTTTTGTTTTGTGTTGTTGTTGTTTTCCAGGGACTGCTGAGCTTTACTGTAGGAAGCCAAACTAGCTGAAGGATAGTTATTTAGGATAAAAATCATACCATTATCTCATGTGTCACATTGACATTCTTCATTTAAAGACCAATACAGATGGTTGGAACTCTTGATGATAGGAGAGACAGGTTCAACTCTAGACTATGAGAAGAAGAGAATAGGGATGATGGATAAATTGAAGTTATGTCATTTTGCTTTTTAACAGAGTTAAAAAACGAGTTGGAAGGGACTTTGGAGGTCTTCTAGTCCAATTCCCTGTTTAAGCAGGAGGTCCCATACCATTCCAGACAGATGGCTGTCCAGTATCTTCTTAAAAGCATCCAGTGAAGGAGCACCCATAACTTCTGAAGGCAAGCTATTCCACTGGTTAATTGTTCTCACTGTTAGGACATCTCCTTAGTTGCTTCTCTCCATGATTAGTTTCCATCCATTGTTTCTTGTCTTGCCCTCTGCTGCTTTGGAAAATAAGTTAACTCACTCTTCTTTGTGGCAGCCCATCAAATATTGGAACACTATATCATGTCACTCCCTGGTCCTTCTTTCACTAGACTAAACATACCAAATTCCTGCAACCGTTCTTCATATGTTTTAGCCTCCAGCTGCTTAATCGTCTTTGTTGCTCTTTTTAGAACTCTTCCAGAGCCTCTACATCTTTTTTATAATATGGTGACCAAAACTGGATGCAGTATTTTAAGTGTGGTCTTACTAAGGCTTTATAAAATGGTACTAATACTGCATGTGATCTTGATTCTATCCCTGTATTAATACAGGGATAGAATCAAGATCACATGCAGTATTAGTACCATTTTATAAAGCCTTAGTAAGACCACACTTAAAATACTGCATCCAGTTTTGGTCACCATATTATAAAAAAGATGTAGAGGCTCTGGAAGAGTTCTAAAAAGAGCAACAAAGACGATTAAGCAGCTGGAGGCTAAAACATATGAAGAACGGTTGCAGGAATTTGGTATGTTTAGTCTAGTGAAAGAAGGACCAGGGAGTGACATGATATAGTGTTCCAATATTTGATGGGCTGCCACAAAGAAGAGTGAGTTAACTTATTTTCCAAAGCAGCAGAGGGCAAGACAAGAAACAATGGATGGAAACTAATCATGGAGAGAAGCAACTAAGGAGATGTCCTAACAGTGAGAACAATTAACCAGTGGAATAGCTTGCCTTCAGAAGTTATGGGTGCTCCTTCACTGGATGCTTTTAAGAAGATACTGGACAGCCATCTGTCTGGAATGGTATGGGACCTCCTGCTTAAACAGGGAATTGGACTAGAAGACCTCCAAAGTCCCTTCCAACTCGTTTTTTAACTCTGTTAAAAAGCAAAATGACATAACTTCAATTTATCCATCATCCCTATTCTCTTCTTCTCATAGTCTAGAGTTGAACCTGTCTCTCCTATCATCAAGAGTTCCAACCATCTGTATTGGTCTTTAAATGAAGAATGTCAATGTGACACATGAGATAATGGTATGATTTTTATCCTAAATAACTATCCTTCAGCTAGTTTGGCTTCCTACAGTAAAGCTCAGCAGTCCCTGGAAAACAACAACAACACAAAACAAAAGTCACCTTTCTGGGCATGTTAAGTGGCTTGCTTTAATTCAAGCATTTGTTGTTTTTGTATAGTGAGTTTCATCCTTTTGTTTTCATGGCAAACAAATTTATCTCTTTGGTTGGAAGATCATTTGTGGGTGGATATGATGAGAGATGGAGTCATTTAATGAGTCTCCACATGAGTACAATAGACTCTGCTTTCCTTTGACTCATCCATCCACACCGTGGATTTAATCGGAAAGCAATGCAATCCTATAAATGAATAATGCTTTAAATAAATTGTTCAAATATTTGTTATTGCCATAGCACTCCTTGATCATCAGACAATCAACAGAGACAAAACTAGATACATAATACTATTTTTTAATATCATATAAGTCTCACGCGGAGAAACATTTCTGACACAAACAGGTCTGAGATATTCTCCCTCCTCCTCATGCAAATGAGTTTTTCTGTTCCAAGTCCCTTACCAAATAAACTCTACTCTGTAGGGGTTTAACAGTACTAACAGGGGCCAAAGGTCTGCAAACACTTTAAATCTCATTAGTAAATTTAATGAAAATGGTCAATTGGACTAATGTAGATGTTCAGCATAATAAAGCAGGCTAGCTAAGAAAACATCAGGCTGTTGTCTACACTATCCTAAAAAAAATTACAGCTTGTCAGCCAACTGGAAACAAAGCTGAGATCATCATAAATTAAATGGGAATTTCCTAGATTTATTTACTATTACTATTACGCGTGTGATCTATAGGCTAGTGCTGGGATATACAGAGCATTTTTATCCATTCAAATTACATTTATTTTTGAGTAGGGAATGCCAGTGAAGATTACTGGTAGGACCTTATGTAATTTTTCCTTAACGTGTTTAAAACAGGACCATTTTCAAGGGATGGAGTGGGTGCATGAAAATAATAGGGTAAATAATGAAAGCTGCATTCATTGTGACACAAGGTCCATCCTTTTTTTATGTATAGTGTAACACTGCACACACACACACAGAGAGAGAGAGAGAGAGAGAGAGAGAGAGAGAGAGAGAGAGTAAAAAGTAGCTTGTTTATGGTGACGTGACACTGCTTTTGTAATTTTGATGAGAATTTCAGTTCCTATGGATATACCTGTCAAGATTCAAAAGGGAGTTTTATAAAGGGGGGTAGTTCTTTATATGTGTGTGCATGTCTGTGCTAATTAGATTTGCTGAGAGTTTCAATTTA
>JANHFJ010002327.1:18580-30997 GCA_032468195.1 Cerberus rynchops
AATTGGGGGGGGGGGTGTGTGTGTGAACCTATTCACTGTGACTTATTAAGTTGCAATTAAACAAGCACTGATTCTTGTTACATACAGTATTTGAACCCAGTCATTGCCTGGGTTTTATTCTATTCTACTTTGTGTCTGAAGAGGGCTCTGAATTCAACAACAAGGGCTCCTAAATTCAAAATCAAGCAACCCTGCCTTTTCTGATTAGAATTGCTGAAAAGGTTATCTGTTGTTTTTTAAGGACAATTTCCCCCAAAACCTGGAAAACGAAAATTTAAAAATCCCTGGCTTGCTTATATGCACCATCAGTCTAGTCACTGAAGCACTCACTTCTCGCAGAAGAATTGGGATTCCAGCCGCCAAACTCTTGTATGTTCCTGGTATAATCTCTCTTGAGAAAGCTGAAATTTTAGTGCTGCTTTTTTTCCTTAATACAGGTCCTTTAATTTTAATATACTTTGCCAGGAATTCAGGAACTTTGCAAATAATTTTCTCCTTTAAATATCAGCAGGTAATTGAGGTTTTATTGTTAAGGCTATCACTTAGGAAGAGAAACAGCCAATTATTATTCCATCTCTCTATAAACTATTAGCTATAAGGATGGAATATACCAAATATATCATTGGGAATATACCCCAAACATGCTATCTCAAATCCTGAGCAGTTTCAGATGAGGATACTTTAGACTGGGAAAAGCATTAGAAGAGGAAATATGTTTCAAACAAGCGAATATCATTTCACCTATATTGTGATCTTGATTGTAATTAGACAGGGTACCAGTACTGTCTGAAGAAGGATGGTTGTATCAAACTCTTAAATTATTCTAGCACCAGAAATGACAACACAAGAAAAAAATTCTGAGTGGATCGGTTACAGAAATGATTAAAGCTAGAGTAGGGTTTTTTGCTTTGTTTTTTTTTTGTTTTTTTGCTGGTTCTTATATTTGGAATAAGTTGTTGGCTTTCTCATAAAATGGCTGACACAGAAAACTTTGCCTATTAACAAAATGGCTGCTGATCAGCATAGCAGTCATAAAATAGAGATTTGCCAGAAGGAAAAGAACTGACCATCTCCTACAACTTTTCTCATTTCCCCAGGATTTTTTAAAAATAATCTCTCTCTCTCTCCCTTTTGTTTTTCTTAACAGAAGGCACATTTTCGAAGTATTTTGATCAAAAGCCATCTACTGTATATACTGTATGTCTGTAATTTTTCTTCTCAGTACTGCTTACTGTAATGTGGTGTCCAAACATATTCTTGTAAATATATATCATGTTAGAGCTTGGAATTTTGTTTGCAGTACACCTCATTTCTAGTTATTTTCTGCTTAATTCAAATAAACTTAAGAAAAGAAAAATGGGCAGGGAGCCTAAACGGAGTTGTCCAGAGTCATCACATTGCATATTCCTAGTTAAATCAAATTATTTTCCTTGTGACTTTTGGACAACAAATATGATTTAAACATCTTGCTTGCAGAACATCTTGCTTGCAGAAAATGTTGCAGAAAGTGCCGGGTCTTTAAAAAAGAGCACCCCTTCCAAAACCCCAACATTTTTGAAAATGTCATACCACACAGCAGAAGTATAACTGACATTTTTAAATGGGATGTAGCAGTTGGCATTACACTTGCCAACTTGGGAAAGATAAGTTGGTGTCACTGTCCCAGTTTTCTGTGTATAACACGAAAACCATCTAGAGGATTATAAAGCACATTATACTCATAAATCCCGCCTTGCTTTTTATCACTAAGTAATCATGCAGAATGCCTTTCTTCTTGGCCATCACAATGGTTGATGATGTCTTTGTGACTTCATGGAAGACAGACAGGTCTCAAGTGCACTTGGAGAACTTAGCTAAGGAAGGTGTCAAATGCTCGTTTGCTGCTTGTGGCGTCTTTTTGCAGGAGTGCATCAGGCACACAATCTTTCCCCACAACATTGCAGCCCCTTTAAGGACGTCCTTGTCTCATGTGTGTGGGGGTGAGGGCTGTGCATGCATGGTTGTGGGGAGGGAAGGGAGGCGTGTGGCAGAGCGTGACTGAGAGTCCCATCCTACATAACTTGCTTCCTTACCTGTCAAAAGCTGACAGGCGGACGGGGAAACCAGCCCCTTAGAAGAGCTCTGAGGAAGGAGGGGGGGATGGAGGAGAGCAGGGAAGACAGTGAATTCTCAGCGGATTTTCAGTATAAAAGAATGGATCTTTTGCTCAGGGGGAGCCGGTTAGATGTGTCTGCTTTGAACAGGGCAGAAGGCACGGATGAAGCAATCTGCTGCTGGAGGCTAATCTGGGGGTCCCATCAAAGGCAACAAATAATTTGCCCATTACAAGAACGTTATTTTGTTAGGGATGATAGCTGAATTTTCCACCTCAGATCTGAAAATGTCCAGAGATGATCTCCAAGCTTTTCAATATAGATCCATGGCTGAGAATTCTGGAAGTCCAATCGGGTTGGGAAACACTGCTGTAGAGGAAGTCCTTTGATATGGGACTACAGGCAGCCCTCAATTTAGGACTTCAGTGGAGCCCAAAGTTTATGTTGCTAAGTGAGACAGATGTTAAGTGAATTCGGCCCCATTTTACAACCTTTCTCGCCGCAGTTGTTAAATGAATCACTGCAGTTGTTAGTAACGCAATTTTTAAGTGAATCTGGTTTCCCTACTGACTTTGCTTGTCAGAAAGTCACAAAAGGTGATCCCATGACCCTGGGGTACTGCAACTGTCATAAATATGAGTCAGTTGCTAAGCGTGAGCACGGAGATGCCTGCAGCAGTGGTAAGTGTGAAAAAACAGTCATAAGTCATTTTTTTTCATTGCTGCTGCAACTTTGAATGTTCACTAAATGAGCTGTTGTGAGGACTACCTATATTTTTACTTACATTCTCTTATTATTTCATTATCTCGACATCTTTGACATATTTTAGATGGGCCACTTTTACCATTTCCATATGCAAATGTACATAAATCTCCCTCTCTTGTGGCTTTTGGAAGGTCTTTAAAAGATAGCTTCATTTCACTGACACACACTCCTGCAATGCTAGCTAGGTTTTATTGGTGCCTCTCATAGAGAATATTGATTCATGATGTTTTAAAATTTAGAATTTAGATTTATTCTATTTATTCCATCATTAAATTACATAACAAAGTTGAAGGATTTAGGAGAGCATCAGTAACCCAAGCTATATAGTAAACTGATAGGCAAAATGAGATTCATCAAGTAAAGTAAAATCCTGAACTTAGCTTGTCGTATCCACTTCAAAATACAGTACAGCCATGAATTCACTGAAAAATATTAGACAAATCATTTTCTTAGCCATAATTCTGCTTCTTTTTAACCAGATGAGAAGATACATAAATCTCTTTAACCGCTTAACATTCTATGGGAAGTTCATTACCATGAAGTAACTTGAGTTTCATTTTAATATTCATATTCAGCTTTACATATTCTTTTAATGCATTTGTGTTCTGCAAGTGGAAATTATAATAGGCAATGGTGAAGATGAGACGATGTCTTGATAATTTAATGGTGGGAAAGATCATCACATTTAAATGATCAGCTAAAATGCTTTTGAATAGTTGCTCTTCTCTATCTTAGTTTTGACTGCATATCATTTGAAAATGAATGCTGAAGAGATGAGAATCCATATGTGAGTCAGTAAGAAGTAGGAAAACTAGAATGGTTGCTTTCTGAATTCATTCATTAATGTGGAATAAACATGCAGGATATTTTGTATATCCTGTATGGGATGTATACTCTCCTAATTTATCTCCTTGCCTCACTTTCTAGCATGATTTCCCTTCCCTTCCATTCAATCCAATCGTGTTCAGTTCTCAGAGACTGCCTGAACAAGTCTTTGTGGTTTTCTTGGCAAGGTTTTTCAAAAGTAGTTCAGTATTGCCTCCTTTCTGGAACTGAGAGAGAATGACTAGCCGGGATTAGAATTCACAAGTCTCCCAGTTTTTCACCTGGTGCCTTAAGCACTGCACCAAACTGGCTCTCAGCATCGTTCTATTTAATGGGTTTTTGCAGCCTTGGTATCACTATTGCCTTGTTAGGTGCCTTGAGCTGAGAACTTGAAATGTGAGATCACAAAGTCAAGTTTGAATAATTTGCTCAACTTAGTCAATCAAGAAAATCAAGGGGAGCTTCCCTTGTTAGCATTCCTAGCACCAGTCTTCCTCACACTCCCATCATTTCATGTGATCTCATTGTAAGAAGGAACTGTACTTGCCATCATGGATTTAGCCCTAGCTTGATGGGTTATGAATCCTTTGCAAGTTTTACAGTTGTTCTTTTGAACTTTTCCAATGCGGAAAATGCATCTTTGTATTGTTTACTACACAATCATTTGTATACCACCTATTTTTAAGGACTCAAGAGCCAGTTTACATAACAAGGAAAATAACAACCATGATGATAGTAACAACCTAAGTCTAGCATTTGTGTTAAAAGTTCAGCAGAACAATATTATTTTTAAAGTCTTAATGAAAGGGAATGGAGGTAGCAGGTAAGCAGGCTGAAAGAAGCAGAGTTCCATAATGGGGGGGATGCCTCAGTTGAGTAGGTATGTCTCTACACGATCACTCTTTTCATCTCATATAATTTGGAGAATCTAAGCAGACCTTCTAGAAACAGGCCAGGCTGAATTTGGGCAGGACAGAAGGTCCTGTGATTATTTGGCTGCCAAGTCATAGAGAACATATATAGATAATTCTCGACTTATGAGGTGGGATCATTAAATTCTGAGACTAGTTCCATAAATTGAAATAAAATTACCTGATTTAAATTTGGCTGCCATCCCCTTCAAAGTAGTTCCCTTGGGCAGCTGTACCCTGATCCCAGCACCTCTTCCATTTTTGGAATGCCCCCTGGAATTGCATTCTTCAAACCTGTCGTGCACCTTCTGCTATTCACGTTGGATATCCTTCACCATGCCAAAACAGCGACCCTTCAGCTTCAATTTCATCTTTAGAAACAGAAAGAAGTTGCAGGGGGCCAAATCTGGTGAATACGGGGGATGAGGAACGAGGACCATCTGGTTACGGGCGCAAAACTTGCATGTTGAGAGAGCTCTGTGAGATGGTGCATTGTCGTCATGGAGCATCCATTTGTTCTCTGCCCAGAGTTGTGGTAGTTTCTGACAAATGTTCTCCCTGAGACGTCTCAAAACATTGCAGTAGAAATCAGCATTCACTGTTTGAGCCTAAGGGACAAATTCACGGTGCACAATCCCGCGAATGTCAAAAAAAACCCCAATGAGCATACTCTTGGGTGAGCTCTTGACCTGTCATGCCTTCTTCAATCTTGGAGATTGAGGGCTCGTCCATTGTGAAGACTGCTGTTTGGTCTCAGGATCATACCCATAGACCCAAGTCTTGTCACTGATAATGATCCTGGACATGAATTCTGGGTCATCCAGGGACTGCTGACAGAGATCCTGACAGACTTCGAGACGGTGCGCTTTTAGTTCTTATGACAGAAGCCTGGACACGATCTTGGCAGCAATGCAGCGCATGTTCAAAATTGATGTCAGGATCATTTGAACCTCTCAAAATGACATGTTGACAATGTCTGCAATTTGTCTGATGGTTATGCATCGATCATCGTGAACAATTTGTCAGATTTTTTTCAACATTTTCGGGAGAGTTGCATGTGTGTGGCCGACCTGGCCTCTTGTTGTCCTCCAGCGCTGTTCTGCCATTTCTGAAATGCAAATGCCACTCAAAACACCTCACCCAACTCATTGCTTCATTCCTGTAAGTTTGCTTCAACATTCCATGGGCTTCGGTTGGCGATTTCCCAAGTTTCACGCAGAATTTGATGTTAGCTCTTTGCTCCAATTTCGAGTCCATCATGATTTTGCAAGTGCGCAGGTAGACCGGCTAACTAAAATGTCTTTAACATGGGACTCAATGAAGATAGTGCTTTGAAACTTTGTGTAGCTTCTCCTCAAGGTCGTTATGTGTCACTGCTTCACGCGCATGGCAATTGCATGATCCATTTCCCCACAGCCAGTACAGTCTCGGAATTTAATGATTGCACCTTGTACAATAGTTCATTTAGTGATTGTTTGACATTACAACAGCATTGAAAAAGTGAATTATGACAGTTTTTCAAACTTATGACCATTGCAGCATGCCCATGGTCACATAATCAAAATTCAGATGCTTTAGCGACTGATTCATAGTTATGATGGTTGCAGTGCTCTGAGGTCATGTGATCCCCTTTTGCAACCTTCTGACAAGCAAAGTCAATGGGGAAACCAGATTCACTTAACAACCGTGTTACTAATTTAATAATTGCAGTAATTCACTTAATAACTGTGGCAAGGAAGTTTGTAAAACGGGGCAAAACTCATTATCAAATGTCTCACTTTACAACATACATTTTGGGCTTAATTGTGGTTATAAATCGAGGACTACTTTCAGGTTGTTAACTATATAGCCATGGGTTTTTTAATTAACAAAATTCTAGGTTTTTCTTGAATTAGGCACCAGACTCATCACTCTTTCCCACCTTCCATCAGCACTAATAATGTAAGCTTTGCTTCCTAGTCTCTTTTGAACCTCCTGGATATGTGTAAATTGTACTACGCAATGGCTTGCTTCAGTGGTGAAATTCAGCAGGTTCTAGCAGGTTCCCTAGAACCGGTAGTAAATTTTGTAAGCAGTTTGGAGAACCGGTTGTTAGAAGAAATTCCACTTTACAGGGTTAATCCTGTAAGGAAAACAGGAAAAAAACATTGTGGTGTTGTTTCTAGCCTAATCTTTATTGCCCTGCTTACAGAAACTGTCCACCCAGTCACATGATCCCCCACAGCCACGCCCACCAAGCCACACCCACAGAACCAGTAGTAAAAAAAACTGAATTCCACCATTGGCTTGTTTGTTTTAATCCTGATTTATGAGTAAGATTTAGTGGCAGATTTCATATCTTTAATTTTTATAAACCATAATGGCTGTGTTTGCCCAACACTCTTAAATTGAAACAAAATGAACCACAGTGTGTCATAGCATAATGTGTCAATCCAGTGATTGGCTCAGATCTTAAATAAGTGGACAAAAATAAATTCTCCTCATTTATCCTTTTCTTATTCCCTCCCCCCCTTTCCCATCCCAAGTATATTCCTAGGCATCCGTTCTTTAGAGCCAGGAAAAGATCCTCTGAAGCATATAGAATGGATTATTCTGCAATATGGTAGAAGCAAATTATATTTCTCAGTGTGAGGCTAACATCAGGTGATTTCCACTGATTCAAAAGTTCTCTGACTATTCAAAGAATTGTCTTAAAGTGGTTGTCGGGGAAAGCAACAGTCAATGAACTTCAAATTATGACTTATATAACAAAAAAAATACGCCGAACATATTGGACTCCATTACTTTTATATAGAAAAGGAGTATCAAAAATAGCATTTTGGTGGAGATGTAATAAGGATAATGCTATTTTAAAAGGTACATTTTGACAATGTTCTATACTTACCATGTCCTGGGAGAAAGTAGTGATTATACCTATATAATTGTATGCCAAAAGCTAAAATTTAACTTAAAAGTTTTGTTTTTGAAAAAAACTGAATGTTTAGTGCTCTGCAGTTGCCAAAAAAATGTACAATATCCTTGAATGCTTTCCAGCTGTTTTTGTCTGGCCCCACTAAACAAATCTTCGAACAACTTGCAACTGAGGACATATCTGATCAATAGACAACAAAAATGCCTTTCTTAATCTTGGCATCAACTATTCTTGGAAACATCTGTCTCAAATAGCGAAAAGCTTTTTACCTTCCGTCTTCATTGCTTTCACAATTTTTTTCATCAGTTTGAGTTTTATTTGAAGCAGGGCAAAATGTCTATGGAGATTCTCAGTCATCCATGTCATGATTTTCCCAAAAGTGCTTTTTCAAAAAGCAACTGGACTTTGTTTTGGTTGAAGATGTTTTACTTCTCATCCAAGAGGCTTCTTCAGTTCTGACTCAGAGCTGAAGAAGCTTCTTGGATGAAAAGCAAAACATCTTAAAGAAAAAGAAAGAAAGTCCGGTTGCCTTCTGAAGAAGCACCTTTGTGGGGCAAGCAGAGCAAAAATAACTTGATTGAGTCAACAAGTGGTTTATTTGCCATGTTTTCTATCCTGGAAACAAATTCTTTTGGAATAGCCATTTCTTTCTGATGTGATGTGACTCTTTTGCACAGCTGTCCCATTAGCATATGTAACAATAGTATTGTTGGAGCCTTGGTGTGCAGTGGTTGGAGTGTACTTCTGCTGACTGTTGGTTCAATTCCCACCAGGCTCAAGGTTGACTCAGCCTTCCATCCTTCTGAGGTGAGTAAAATGAGGATCCAGACTGTTGGGGGCAATATGCTCACTCTGTAAACCGCTTAGAGAGGGCTGGAAAGCATTATAAATCAGTATATAAGTATAAATGCTACTGCTATTATGTATCTGAGCTGCATTCAAGCAGCAGAACCACTACTTTTAGGTATTTTAGATATTTTCAGTTGTACCTGGTGTACTGAATGCACTTCAACAATTCCCTGTTTTTGTATGTTCCTTTCATCAGTGTAGCCAACAGCTACTGAAGGATGTATATTGCCATTGTGTAAAATTTCTATAAAAAGGTACATGATAGATTAAATTACAGGTAATTTTGGGGATTAGCAGCCACAAATCTATATGATACACCCAAAAGTGTTCAGAAAGCAAAATCATTGTTGTTCAGTGTTTTCAAAGGATAATATTCTCTTGAATTACATAACTAGTACATGGAATTTGATAACCAGATAAATTGATTCTCCATGCCCTTACTACTGTATAGCCAAAAGACTAATGTTGCAGCATCAAAAAGATAAATATATGGTCTCTTTTACTCAATGGATAGAAACCTTGATTGCACTTGCCACCTAAGAATGGATTGTCTATAGATAAAGACTTTGTATGGACAAGTGTAATGAAGTATGGAACTCATTTATACAAAATACAGTAGATTAAAACATTATTCAGGTATGTATATTTTTCTAATGCTCATATAATTATCATAAGCGCATTAGAAATATATACATACTTGAATAATATTTGCATTAGATAAATATAGAATTGTAACTGTTTAGTGTTATAATGATTTATCATACTATGGGTTTTTTTCCTCCTTGTCATATTTCTTTTGTTTTTTGTTATTAATTGAAGAGCAATAAAATTAATTTTAAAAATAATGGTTGTTAGGGAGAACAAAAAGAGGAAATCTTTTTAGAAACTTAAGTCCACTCGGATCGGCTTAGTAAAACTCTGTTGTAATTCTTCACACATATACACATTATGGTAATATGTTACATGTGTTATTTTATGCATAAGTATATCCATATCTGTCCAATATATTCAAACCAAATCTTCAACTTTGACCACAGACCAACATAAAATATAACCAGGAAGAATTACCTCCATTTCAATAATAACACTGAAGAGATAAAAGATAACTAAAAGCTAGGATTGCTAACACAATACTGTAAAATCAAAATGCTGAGATACCTCTATTAAAATTTCTTAATACTAAAACTATGGATTAAAGGAGGCCTCTGAAGCCATAAGGAAAATAAAAGAGGAATTCTCATTATCTATGCCTGGCACTCTTAATTATTTTTTTAAAAAAAATGCAATTCCTGCCAGGCAAAAATCTAGTGTATGCAATGCACGGTTCCTTACCTTGGAGGAAAATATCAAGAAGAAAACTTTTATTATAACTGTAACTTGTGTCAGTAAAGGAAGAATGAAAGTTTCTCAGGTAATAGTAGAAGCAGTGTCAAAACATATGTTTATGATCTCAATAGCATGTGTATAACACGGATCGGTTCTCATACACCTGGGGACTCTCAGAATTGTAGAGGGTAAACATCGAGCCTAGCTCTGGGAAAGGCTCTTTGTTGTGCAGGAGATGCTGAAGAAATTAATCTTCCCTGATCCAAGCTGTGTAGTCCAGACAGGAAACCAAGACCAGGAGTACTGATATCATCTCTAGTGTAAGGTTACAGTGATGGAAGGTTGCCTTTTCCCTTGTCTTTATTTTCCAAAAAGCTAGGGAGCATCCCTTCTGAAATGCTTTCTCCATCCCCACCCCACCCCCACCCCCCATTCTACCTCTGGGCTGATTGTTGCTTTGGCTGAGGCACTTCCTCCTGTTTCTCAAGATTATTCTCACAGCCCATTATATCATCTCCTCTGTCAGCCTTAGATCCCCTCCAGAGTTCCCAGAGGAATCTGAGTGTGGCCATGAAAATGAATGCAGCTGGTTACTCCCATTTCTTGCTGGTAACTCGCCAAGATCACTCGAGCCACACGGTGATGATACCTCGAAAGGTGACATTGTTTTGTTTTATTTATAACCCTTTTATAACTTGTATAAATTGCTCAAAGCGGCGACCCCAAGGTAGTCCTCAACGTACGACCACAGTGGAGCCCAAAATTTCTATTGTTAAGTGAGATGCTTGTTAAGTTGCCCTGTTTTACGGCCATTCTTGCCACAGTTGTTAAAGGAAACGCTGCAGTTGGTAAATTGGTAATCCGGTGGTTAACTGAATTGGGCTTCCCCACTGACTTTTCTGGTGACAAGTTTGCAAAAGGTGATCACATGACCTGGGGACCCAGCCATAAATATGAACCACTTGCCAAACATCTGAATTTTGATCACATGATTATGGGGATGGTGCAAAGGTCGTCACTAGGAAAAACGGCCATAAGTCACATTTTTCAGCACATTTGTCACATTGAATAATCACTAAGTAAACTGTTGTAAATTGAGGACTACCTGTACTCCTCCCTTCTCCTATTTTCCTCACAACAACAACCCTGTGATGTGGGTTGGACTGAGAGAGAATGACTGGCCCAAGATCACCCAGTTAACTTTCATGGGTAAGGCGGGACTAGAACTCACACTTCTCCTGGTTCTAGCCTCATGCCTTAACCTTAAAAGAAGAGGGTAAAGGCTATTTTAAAACTGGAGCAGCCAAAGATAATCTTAAACTTCCTCAACTGTACTGGTGAAGAGTCAAAGGAGGACATTGGTTGAGGCAAGGGGACACAGGGATGAGTGGAGAAAAAAAAAATATCTAGGGGCAGGATACAGAGAGCTGTAGAATTTACAGAATTTATTTTGCTCACGTAAATATCCAGCAAGAACAAAGCTGCAGTCCTGTCTTTATGCACATGCCTCTGTGTTTCATACCTCTGTGCTGAAATAAACAGATTTTTTTTCCACATCTCTTCCAAACACCTTCTGGCCCTCAAACCTGTTGCTATCGTTGATGCCTAATTTTGCCCAGGATATTTCTTTATAGGGAGACCCTTCTTCAGGACTCTAGTGGGAGTGGAAATAGATGATAAAGTCAGCAGGAACCAAGGACAATGTGGGTGGGTCGCTATGGAAACTCCAGCAGCACTATCATTGCAGTAAAGGTTGCCATTCTTCAACCCTCCTCCTCCTCCTCCTCCTCCTCCTCCTGATATGGCACAATACTGGTTACCACAGGAGATCCATCCCTTGGAAAAAAAATAAGGAACCCCTCCCCCCAACTCTTGTTCCCTTTCTGGATTATGAAATAGAAATGGGAGAAGGAACACTCTTTTAGCCAGCTTCCCTTAGTTTTCTATCTTTCAAAAGAGCTGGATTTTCACAATCTGTAGAAAACTGTGGTAGCAGAAGTGGAATAACTTTTGTAATTCAGTAAATATTTGCCAGCTTGTTAAAACGGATATTATACAGGTAGGCCTCAACTTACAAATACCCATTTAGTGACCGTTCAAAAAAAACACTAAAAAAGTAATTTATGACCATTTTTTACACTTATGGCCAATGCTGCATTCCCATAGTCACAGGATCAAAATCTGGATGCTTGGCAACTGGCTCATATTTATGATGGTTGCAAGGTCCTCGGTCATGTGATCATTTTTTGCAGCCTTCTGACAAGCAAAGTCAATGGGGAACCCAGATTCACTTTAGAATTACGGTATGTTTCTTACTGTAGTGATTGACTTAAGAACTGTGGCAAGAAAGATCATAAAATGGGGCAAAACTCACTTAATAACTGTCTCGCCAACAAGAAAAATTCTGGGCTCAATTGTGGGTTGCAAGTTGAGGATTACCTGTATCTACTTTTCAGCACTCAGGTTTTTTTGATGTTGGATCTGGATTCCATACAGCTAGCCAACATAGATGCAAATGTCTGGAAGAAATAAAATTACTTTCTCAGTTTCCTGAGAATTAAACTAAAAGTAGTTTTGCTTATTGCAAACAAATCTATGTGTGGTTGGCTGTTTCTTCTTCTGCTCCATCATTTGGGATTTGAGCCTATAATCAGCAAAAGCAAATTTAGCATTAGACCTAGCTGACATATAATGTTAAACCAGGGGAATTACTTGTTTTTGATTTAATATATCAACC
>JANHFJ010002328.1:13119-26732 GCA_032468195.1 Cerberus rynchops
GAAAGAAAGAAAGAAAGAAAGAAAGAAAGAAAGAAAGAAAGAAAGAAAGAAAGAAAGAAATTATGCATATATCCACATAAGCACATATTAATATGTGACACAAAGAATTACAGAATTACAAGAATTAATATGACACAAAGAAAAACACAGTCTGGTTCAGATGTATACATATACATGGCGAGAAAAACATATCATGAGAGTTTACAAAATGGATGGCCTAGGGAACAAAGCTATTCTAGAATCTGGAAGTCCTGCTATAAATACTACAAAACCTCCTCCCAGAGGGGAGTAACAGAAACAGACTGTTAAGTGTGTGTGTGTATATATGGGGGTCTCTTAACAACAATTTGTGCTCTAAGCACATAGTGCTTATAAGCAGTATCCTGAATAACAGGAAGCGAGCGTCCTATAATCTTCTCCACTGTCGTCACCACTCTCTGTATGGACTTTCTATCTGAGGCACTGCTACCAGATGGTCCACCTGCCGTCAGTTCTTCTTGCTATGTGGTTTTATATACCACATCATAATACAGGTAATCCTCAACTTACGATCACAATTGAGCCCCAAATTTCAGTTGCTAAATGAGACATCTTTTAAGTGAATCTTACCCCATTTTACAACTTATCTTGCCACAGTTGTTCAGTGAATCACTGTGGTTCTTGAGTTAGGAACACAGTTTTTAAGTGAATCTGGCTTCCCTGTTGACTTGGCTTGTCAGGAAGGTCACAAAAGGGGATCACGTGACCATGGGACACTGCAACCATCATAAATATGAGTCAGCTGCCAAGCATCACGTGATCGTGGGGTTGCTGCAAGGATTGTATGTGTGAAAAATGGGCATGTCATTTTTTTTCCAGTGTGGTTGTAACTTTGAACGGTCACTAAATGAACTGTCATAAATCAAGGACTACCTGTACTTTACAGCATGCTCTAAGTGGTTTACAGAGTCAGCATATTGCCCCCAACAATCTCGAGTCCAACCTCCTTTTTAATACTGGAGTTTGGTTGTTTCTTGTTTCATTGTGAGTAGGAAAGTTAGGTTGGAGGAAAAAAGAACAGGAAAATTCAAGATGCTGCTCATTTCTAAATTGCAGTGTCTACTGGTGTGATGCTTTTAGTAGTAACCCTAACCTTAATCCTTGTCAGAGTTTGCAGCAGCAATCACTTCCAGAAAGCACACACAAGTAAATGAACTCAGCAGGATCCAATAACTTCTCTTTATTTATATAATATAACACATGAAGTAAATATACAATACCCAAGCAGGTTTAAACTACAGCCAGGAAAATAATGAAGGACCCCAGCCACCCCAACAACAGACTGTTCACCATGATGAGGTCAGGAAGACGCCTCCGCACCCTGAAAGCCAACACAGAGAGACTAAGGAGGAGCTACTTTCCACAGGCAATACGGACACTAAACCAAACCACAACAAACCCAGGACTATAAGAATTCCTAATCTACCTCTCTCAACCACTCCCAATCATTCTCCCTCCCTGTCCATACTATCCCCTTGCCTACTACATCGCGAGTGGTTGCATACACATTTCACTGCATTTCGTACTATGTATGTCTGTGCATGTGATGAATAAAATTTGATTTGATTTGGTAACTGTGCCCATTTGAGGGACTGAAGTTGAAAAGTTTTCTAGTCACAATATAAAATGTAGTGGAAATCCTAATAAAAGGAATGCTTTTACAAATAGTCATCACAGGTGACCTTTAGACACCTTTGGCCTGGATAATTGAGTCTTCATTGACATACTGCAATGCATTTTGGGGTGAAACCCCTGAAGTTGATGTGGCAAGAATTGGGGCAGTCCAATAACTCTCTGCCTAACTAATTTTGCTCTGATGAAGTTGCTTGGATGAGCAGTGAACTGTCTCAGACTAACAAGGATTGGTCCAGTTGCCATTATTAAATCTTTGGACCTTTGGCCTGGATGACTGAGTCTTCACTGACATATTTTTCACCAAGGACTCCATAGCCAGACTTCCAGGAAGAAACTTGTGATGTTTTGGTATATTGAAAGTAAAGACAAGGGAGATTTTAATTTAGGATTGTAAGGAAATTAAATTTTCTGGAGATGGAAAATAAGTTTTGCTTTTCTATTTTCAAGTTTCCTGCGATAACACTTAATGCAAATCCAACCCAATCTCTTGACATTAAACAGTCATCTTCATTAAAAATCTGTTGAGGAGTTACCCTGGTTCAGATTCCAGAAAGTTTAGTCTTTCTGTACCTGTGGGATATAGATGTAATCTTTGGGATACCTACCTCAGACCTTACTCCACAGGTGACAAGAAATATATTCTACATTTTCTAATTTAATTCTTCAAAACATACAAAAGGCAAAATTGCTTTTGTTGGATACTACATAGAAAAGTGTGCTGTAGCTCCCTTCCACTCTGCAGAACTGCCTGGAAATGGCAAACAATTGAATAGTGATATTTATTGCTTTAGACAGTTTGTTTTGTTGCTTTTGGGCTCCTAACTGCCATGCAGCTCCAGGAAAACTCAAATATTATAGAGAAAAGATGAAACATATTTCCCACGTATAATTTTACAAAGGGACACATCTGAAAATGCATCAGCAGAAACAAACCAGCTACATGAGTAGCTTTCAGGCAAATATGTTTGCTTTTTCTGAAGCCCTGTTAAGAAACCATTTGCTGAATAAGTAACAAGCATTTTTGCTACACTTTTTCTTTTTGATGCATGTTATCATCATGCAAAAAAATGCAATCAATGAAAAAATGTAAAACAGGTCATCTATTGTGGGGTTATTGTTTGTTTTTTTTTAAATTGGAAGAGGACCACCAAAGGAACTCCATCAAAGACAGGACTATAATGGCTATCAAAAAGTAATGGATCATGTCAAAGTGATGCCCTTAATCAGCATTGTTTGTCTGATATCAGAGATTCAAAGCAGGATGCAGCTGTCATGTATAGGAAACTTTGTTTCAAAACAGTCAAAAAAGAAAAAAATAATTGCATCTTGAAGTCAGGAAACAAAGAGCCAGACTAATATAAATGCAGAAGGTAACACTGAAGTATAAAGGGTATCTTAGCCATAAAGTGCAGTCTAGGCAATAACTCAGTCCTGCAATAAAGGACTGGACTCTAGCCAATTAGGTTATGATTCAGACTCAAGCAATGAAAAACTCCTGAGATTGAATTAAACAGTTTTACAAACAGAAGATAGATTTCAGGGACAGCTCTTTAAACAAAAGACTCCACCTGGAAACTGGGGAAATTATACTATCCCTGCCTCTGGATATTATTTAGATCTCAAGGGAGATCTTGAGGGAGATGATTCCAACTCTATACTTGAAGAGAGACCTCTGGAAACAGCCTCTCATGTTGGTAAACAAAAGCTATGAGAATATCAAGGAGAAAAATAGATCTGTAGAAAAAACAGAGATGGTGAACTGAAAGAAATATTTAGACAATTAAATGAAGAAGCCTTCATTTGTTGCCTTCACTCAAATCCCAAACCGCACCACAAGCTCTGCATCAGGTATGGGAATTAAAAACAAACCAAAGATACAGCCTTTGTTCATCAGCCCACATTTTTTCTCATATTTTTAAAGGGCTCACGTTGTGTTAAGGAATAAGGTGACTGGTTTGGAACAATTTTGGATATATGTATGGATAGAGCCAGTGTGATGATAAAACATGATTGATTTAATAAACTACCAATAAATTTGTGCATAGTGCAATTTATTATTTTAATAAGAAGTACCAACTGAATGTTGGAGCTATCAATGTCTATATTTTCAGCACCTCTGAGGATTATCTTGTTCTCTTTTGTCTTCCCTCTCTTGTTAAATAATTCCTCCTCCTATCACCCATGGTGATTTCTTCAGAATATGATAACTATGAAAATTCAGTATTCAGGATTTGCTACAGAGCAGACATATATTTCTGAGACAATCCCTTTGTACCTTACCCATTATTTTTCCAATGTTGCTTCACTTACATTCTATGGTCCTTCATATCAAGAGGCCCAATGATTTAGAAAAATACTTCAAAATGTTAGAATAGTTCCATGTTAAGCCAAAATAGCAACATTCTCAGTACAAAACATACCTCTGACTATGTACAATCCATTTCAAGGAAAACACTCAATGCTTCCTAACCATCCAGAAGTGAACAGTAATATAACTGCCTTTGAAAACACTAGTCACTTAAAAGTATCATTTTTGGCAGGGTGCTTTAATAACTAAAAGGTCAATAACCTAATTTTAATCTTACCACAGATGTGGTTAAGCCTTGTATATCCTAAAAGCCTTGTATATTCTGTTTGAAAAGTTTTAACACAGGAATTTGCCATAAGATTACGAAATTTAAAAACCGTGATAAATGACAGTACTTAGGTCATACTTAGCAGAATGTATAAATTCAGACACAATTGTCTGTAAAGCAGTTTGCAGAGAATAATCATTTCATGCAAATGAGTATAATTTGTTTAACATGTTATTGTCAAAAACAATATGCACAATGTATAAACACAGCTACTGAGTTAGGCAGTCCATTTAGTTAGTTGTTGCCAACTCTTAAACTTGCAATGTCCATCCCAGGATTTATAGATGGATTTTTTTCCATTGGACATAAATATCTCAAAACCTGAACCTGGCATCTACATACAAGTTCTATCAAGGACCTAGAACAGGAAGATGGCAAAAGATGATGGCTTTATTGCTCATCTACCTTTTTGTGGCTTTAGATAGCCATGCACTTAAGATTTCTTGGGGACAATACATTGTAGTAGTTTTATTTTACATGGTTGCTAATATCTGCCCATACAATAAATCTTTTTATTGTATGGGCAGATATTAGTAACCATGTAAAATTACTAGAACAGTCATTTCCATTTATTCTAACTGCCTCAGCAATACACAGGTGACCAACTTTTGGATTCTTTGTATTTTATCAGTTTTTCTAGTGCAATTTCACCTGCTAATCAAAACATGTTTGTGCTTCCTTCTACAAAAAAACTGCACTACCTTTGTTCACTCATCATATACTTTCTATGCCCGATTAACATTTTAAATCTCTTTTACCATTTTTATAACAGACTAATAAAAATATATTGTGTGCTAATTGCCACTTTATTGTTAACAAATCAAAGGGAAACAGATCAGTCGGGGTGTAATCAAATGTATTTTGACCCATCTGTGGGCTTATTCTGATTTCAGAGAAGCTGGATTATTTTAATATAATTTTTAAAAACTGTTAAGAGGTAACTTCTTGAAAAATATCTCTCTCTCTCTCTCTCTCTCTTTCAATAAATTGCACTGTTCACATAGCCTCTCAGTAGATAACACCAATACATGCTGACAAGGTTAAAATGGCAAGCACTAATGCATTCAGCCACAGCTGATGGGCATCACTTTGCATTCATATACTTCATTCTTACCAGTCAGGCGTTCTGCAAGGAAATAGCCTTTTCTTTTATTTTAGCAGGAAAGATTTCTGAAAATAATAATCACAGTAACCTCTACAGTCCATTAAAAACAACCATATAAAACAGGGTGTCAAACTCAATTTCATTGAGGGTTGCATCAGGGGTCGGGGTGGGCATGGCCAGGATGGGCATGGCCAAGGTGGGCATGGTCAACTCGACATCAATCATTTTGAGGATGTCTGTAGTGGCCTAAGCACTCTGCCAGTGAAAATGGGTTCCCCAGCTCCATTTTTGGTTGACGGCCTTCTGCAACCCCCTGCCAGCGAAAAGAAAGAGGTCAGGAGGGCCACACGCAGGAGGGACACACGCACCATTTTCGCTGGCAGAGGCATCGCAGGCTGGTCCTTTGCTGTTTCCAGGGCAGTGCCACAGGCCAGTTCTAAGCACCCTGGGCCTTGAGTCTGACACCCCTGATATAAAAAGGCAAATGCAATGTCTGCCGTGTGGGAACCAAGAGGGCTGCTTTTCCTTACAGATAATGAACTCCCTTTGAATGGCAGGAAAGATACAGGTAGTCCTCAACTTATGACCAAAACCGAGCCCAAAATTTCCACTGCTAAGTCAGTCAGTTGTGAAGTGAGTTTTGCCTCATTTTCCCCCACTATTCTTGCCACATTTAAGTGAATCACTGTGATTGATGTGCCAGGGCTATAAAGTGAATCTGGCTTCCTTGTGGACTTTGCTTGTCAGAAGATTGCAAAAGTTGATTGTGTGATTCTGGATACTGCTACCATCATAAGTACAAATAGTCCTCGACCTATGAGCACATTTGAGCCCAAACTTTCTGTTGCTAAGTGAGACATTTGTTAAGTGAATTTTATCCCATTTTACAACCTTTCTTGCCATAGGTGTTAATCAAATCACTGTAGTTATTAAATTAGTGACACAGCTGTTAAGTGAATATGGCTCCCCGGTTGTCAGAAGGTCTCAAAAGGGGATCACATGACCCTGGAACACTGCAACCGTTATAAATATGAGTCAGTTGCCAAGCATCTTAAATTTGATCAAGTGACCACAGGATACTGCAATAGTCATAAATGTGAAAAATGGTCATAAATCACTTTTCTTAGTGCCACTGTAACCTCAAATGGTCACAAAGTGAACTGTTGTAACTCAAGGATTACCTGCATGAGCCAGTTGCCAAGCATCTGAATTTTGATTACATGACCATGGGAATGGGGATGCTGCAACAGTTGTAAGTGTGATAAAAGGTCATAAGTCTTTTTTTCCCCAGTGCCGTTGTAACTTAGAATGGTCACTAAATGAATGGTTGTAATTCGAAGACTAAGTATACTGTACTCCAATGTTCAACTTCAGCAACTTTCAAGATATGTGGACTTCAACCTGGGAATTGAAATCTTCGCATTTAAAGTTGTTGCAGTTGAGGAACATTGCTCTAATCAGTCCCTGGAATCAAATTCAACGTTTGATGCCATACTGGCATTTTTTTATGGTTTCCTTGGCAACCAGGTTTGCAACTACCTTTTTTAGGATACATTTTGACTTTTCATGCTAGTGTACAGCCCAGAGATTGCCTTTCAAAAATATATTGTTTTGTATCAGGTCATTTCTGGATATAGGTTTCTATCAAGTCAGAAGACTTCTATTTGGTTAAGATGATTAAGTTAACCACTTAATGAAATGTCACTCACAAAGATAAGACAGGGTTCTCCAATTTTGGGAAAGGTTGAGGAAGTTATGCTTTTCTTCTTCTAAACTTTTGGACCCGATGCTATAATTTTGATAGGTTTCTTTCTTCAAACCCAAAATTTCACTATCATTATGGGAAAGATGGCATATTTGAAGGGGAAGTCCAACCTGGAATGGCAGATTTCTATGTTTATAGAATGAAAAGGGTTCATTGTTTGAGTTTGTTTTCACAAAAGCTAGTTTTTCTACTAAGAAATCTAGAACCATGTTATTTTGATTGAAAGAAGAGCAGAATATATATAAGATAGGCAAGGATGGATCTGAATTGATATGGAAAAGGTTTTCCTTTTCATTTTCTACAAATGCCAATCAATACCAAATAGACAGAATAGCAACTGTAGAAATAAAGGGCACTGAATATAAACTGTAGAAATAAATATATGTTTTGCTATATATTCATGTCAGTTATATTAAACTCTGACATGGATCTGGGAAATGAAGTTTACAAGAAAAGAAATTTAAAAGTTGCTCAATGTAGTTTGGCAATGTTCAGAATAAATATAACACCATTTGTCAAGCAGAATTCTGTCAGCCTTTAATCCTTATGTACAAATAGCGTATCCAATTCTGGTGAAGAGGCTTGTTACTTGAACATTGCAAGAAGAAACTCACTAAAAGATTTCTGAATTAGATTAAATGTTGCCTTACTTTTAAACAACTCAGGTGTTATGTGTTAATAATCAGCTTGTTTTGTAGTAAAATGACTTAATTTATTGCTGATGCTATAGAACTAGCATATAAAATTTTGATAGTCAAAATAAAGATATTTAAATTATTATGGTATTCCAAACATAGATGTGCTAATGCCAGAAAAGTAAAGAAGCACCTATATACTTCTTTGTCTGCAATATTATATGTAATATCTAAGTATTTGTCTTCATTCTTTGTCTTGGTATGTTCTTCCTATGAGAAGAGAAACGTGGGGTGTGTTGATAATCCTAATGCTTACACCATAACATCATTATTTTTGTTAACCAGAACAAAAATAACAATACAAGGAAAAACGATAGTGTTAATAATGATGATGCCACTACAACAATTTTCCTATTTTATCACTAAGCAAAAGAGAACACCAAGAATACTATCACCATCTAAAACACATTATATAGGCAACTATAGTTAGCATAACAAAGAATATGACACCTAAAGCTGCAGTGGAAAATCAACCAAATAATTTTTAGCATCTAATATATGATATATATGCTGCAGGAAAAAATATCAGTAAGAAAAGAATTCTAAATATTAAACAGAAATGCTATTAAAACCAACAGGAAATACGGATTTGAATATGCAAGTCAAAACAGAACCTGGAAGATGTGGGCTTAATCCTTCTAAGATACCACATGTCTCTGGAAGAAAAACATCTTAAAAAGGATAAAATTTCATCAATAAACAGCAGATTAAATACCCATCCACAAATGCCCCAGTCCAAACAGTACTTCTTTGTGCTGCATATTTAATCATTTCTACTACTACTTCAATACATTTCTTCTACTACTTCTACTACTAATCAATTATATCTGCATCTTTCCAAATATGTAAAAATATGTACAAAAGATACTACTTACCCTCTACAGCAGGGATGTCAAACACAATTTCATTGAGGGCCACATCAAAGTTGTGTTTGACCTTGGGGGGACCAGGATGGGTGTGTCCAGACTGGGCATGGCCAGCTCGGCGTCACTCAACTCGGGGGGCCCTGTGCTGGACCAAGTGCTGTGCCAGCAAAAACGGGCTCCTGAACTCCGTTTTCATCTGTCACAGCCTCCTGCAACCCACTGCTAGTGAAAATGGAGCTACATTTTCACTGGCAGAAGTACTGCAAACCAGTCCTTCACTGTTTCCAGGGAAGCCCTGAGGCCAAATCTAAGTACTCTATGCGCCAGATCCAGCCTCCTGATCTTGAGTTTGACACCCCTAATCTAGTTTCTCTATTTTATTCTATTCAATCAATAAAATCCTTATTTCCATTTCCATTTCAATCATTTTAAACAATTAGTGATTGTCAGAATTACATTAGGAATATATTGAGAATACCAGGTTTAAAAGGGGGTGGGCTATTGCACAGTTACCTTCCTTGTTGTCCAACACACCTTTTCCTGCACTCCTCAGTATAGGAGATGCCAAGACTGAATCCACGGGAGGGGTCAAATGCATCATTAGTCATGAGTCCTTTTGTGTCCACAAGATATTTAAATCCATCCCACTTTTAATTCCTTCTACCCTTATTTATTGTCCATTTAGGTTGACAGTTAGTAGTTCAGATTCTTATAGAGAACTGAAGCTTGCAATGAATCTTTATACTTATTTGAATTGGCTGAATTTTCTGATTTCCACGGCATTTAACTATCCCTATATCCAAAGGCAAATTTTAATTGGGCTTCAATCTCTACACATTCCTTTCATTGCCCAACAGTATGGAAGAACATAGACCAAGACTTGTTGTACCTTATTACACCCATAAAGGTCGTCTCATTCCACCATTTCTTTGAAGGATGCAATCCCAAATTCAATCAAGAGGCATTAACTCCAGGATCCACTAGAGAGCAACCTCTACAAAGTGCTATTATTCTAGCTTCCAAGCTAAGTTGAGCATGTACCCTATTGACCTTTGCCAGAAATTCATATTGTAATGGAACAGAAAAAACAGCTGTGTACCACTTAATCAAAACCTATTTTCCAAAACAAAGCACATTTGCAGTTGTCACCAAATTTTAAAGCAATATAGTAAGTCCATTAAAAGCTATGCAAATTTTTGAAACTCTTTTAATTTGCTTCTTCTGTGTCAGTTTTAAGTGAATGAGTTTGAAATTTAGAACTGTGTAAATTGTGTCCAAAATGGAAACTAAATTATTAATTCTTTTGCTAAACCAGCAAATTTAGAATAATACAATTAGTGATCTTTCATTCCCCTATAATTCAAAAAAAATTCTGAGTATTATGAATATCAAATAATGAAGTATAAAAACGAAGAATGAAGAAATGAAAACAGTATGCTTTGAAAATATTATAGGAAGTACCAGACTATTTTATACTCATTATATGAATAAAAAAATTAACCATTATTTTGCAATTATTCCTATACCAATACATGCAGAAATCAACACCAATTTTTTTTATTTATATTTTTAAAAGAATAGGAAAATAAGCTATTTTTAAAATAAAATTTTCAGTTAAGAAAATGATATATTACAGTAGAGTTCACTAGTTGAAATGTCACAGTAATGCTAACTTTAAGAGGTTTATTTTTTAAAAAAAAAAGCTTTCTATAACTTTGTGTTCTGCTACCTCGTTATATGCTAAATTTCAAGCAATATCTATGTGAGAACTACTCTTAATGTAATGACATTTATAATGGTTTCAACATTCATCTGGCTGCCAAAATCACTCTGGTGCAAGGTACTCCAGTCAACGAAGTACATAGTAAACCTTTTAATGGAAATGTATTTTATATTTATATTTTATATAAATTTGTGCCATAAATGTTTCAACTAAATTACAGTGTATGACCTAAAGTGAAAACCTGTTTCTTTCTGATTCAGAGTTGATGTCCAAAATCTGAATTAAAAGGGGGTCACTCAAAAAAAGCCACAATGCAAGACTAGAAAGAGCCAGAACAGTCAAGTAATTGCTTTGGTGGGATGTTTTGCCAAAGAATTACACAGTATAAACATTTGCTGTTTGAAATATCTGAAATGCATGAAAAAACCCATTTCTCATTTCGTTCAGCAATGCAATCCTCTGCAAAATGGCACAAAGCTGCCAAAATGAACCCACTGGCATTATATTACTTTCTTGTGCTGTAAAAATATTACTGTGACATTTCATCTGGTCAACCGTCTTAAAGGTTAATTCTGTTTCCTATCATAGTTCTTCCTGTAGGTAAACCATTTGGTGCAGTTCCTATTTACTTATTCCAAGCAATCCTCAACTGTTTCATTGCTCAGTCTCACAGTTAAGAACATATTGACTTACTGCCTACTCTGCTGTTTAATTCATTTATGCTTAGAGTCAGGCATGAACAGAGAATCTGAAATGTGACATCTGCAGGTTGCAGGGTCATTTGAGGCTCTGACAGCAGCAAGGGAAATCCTGACATATAAACTGGTCCTGATTTCTAATCTTCCATGAACAAAATATGTCAGATTTTCTTCCCAGAGGGGCCCAACTGAGCCTAAAGTTTTAAATTTGGGTTTGAAATCTTGAAAGGAAGACCAGTATACTTCAAAAGATTTAAAATAAACCTTGTGTTTCTTTTCAGATAAAGCTACCATTGCCTCCAGCAAGAAAATTCAAGCAACTCGGACTGCAAAAAAGATACCTGGAAACAGACTTAAGAATAATTAATATCCAGGGGATATTGCCAGCAGTTTTGCCACTTAGCAAACTTCCATTTGTTCTCGTCTGCCCTTGTTGAAAGGCAACTGCATCTGAAGGCCAGAGCAGTTGCAGATAATGGGTCATTTTTAGTTGACAGCATCTAGCTAACTTGCCATCAATTAAATATGGTCAAAGCTGGAATAGGAAAGTTACACGTAAACTGGTGGTAATAACTGTGCTGAAAGGAGCCAGGAAGTGCTGTTACACAATACTTACATTTCAGTTAAGAATTATTTTAAAGATATTCCATTTTTTAGTAGATGCGACCAAGACAGATAGACACAGATTGCCTGAACAATGACCAGGAATATCGGAGAGGGAAAGCTAAAAAGTCTAGATGGCAAGGACAATGTGTGATTAAAACCCTTCCTTTTATTAAACATGTTTTGTGCTATACCAACACAAAAAGGAAGAGGGCATCAACTGTATGGTCCCCAGTTTAATATTTTTATTGTTCTCCAAGAGAACAAATGGAGCAGATGTTCCTAGCATTGATCTTACTGTAGATATGGTTGAATATCTGTTTTAACGTTATGTTTATTGTTGTATTTTATTATTGTGTTGTTTAATAAAGTTACCTCTTGGGTTGGCCAGAAGTTCACAAATGTAAGAATTGATTTATTAATATTATTTTATGTTTTTCCAATACTTTTCTTTGAAATAGTAGCATTCCAGGATTTGAATCCAAAACTCTGCTTCTGGAATATTAATTCGTATACCATGTGATCAGATTATGTTTCTGTTTAAGCAATCACCGTAATTTGTATAATTCATCAGTCTGCCTCATAACTTTTATATGCTGGTATTTTATGGCCATACTCTGATACCAGTTTAAGTCTATTCTATGTAGGCTCTAAATAATTTTTGTTGTTCAGGGTTCCATTCTGACAAAGGGCAATAAATATTTTAAGTATAAGTACATCCATTTTTTCAATAGTACTTGCTGAGATTTGGCTTACAAAGTAAGATGGAAATCTTTCTCCTTAACTTAAATTAAAATCAAAGAAACAAATTGTGTATTAGCAAAACTGGCAAGCCAAATAAGCATGAAACAAGTGTGGCTAATTCTATCTTCATGGGCAGTTTTCTAGCTATTCTTAGTTGAGGTTTTAGGTTTTTTAAACTCAGTATTAATAATATTATGCTATAATACTATATGCCCATCCATACAAAGTCATCAACATTGTGGTTTTGTTAACAATGGTTAAATTAACAACTCTCGTGAGAAAGAGAAAAATCTATAATTGGAAGCCTTTTGCAGACGTTTTGCAGGACATTTAAAAACAAACATTATGACATATGGATTTGACAGTTATTTTTTTCATTTGGGGGGAAATGAACACTATATTATAGTGTTAAATGTATAGTGTTGAATGTAAGTTTTTCTTATATCCTTGGAGAAAAAAGTTGGAAGTCATTTTTTGTATATATGTACTGTGTTTTTGTTCTTTCTTTTTTCTTTGTATCTTTCAGCACCTCCATTTCTCTCTCTCTTTCTTTGTTATCGTTCTTTCTGACTGTTAGTTTATTTTAGTTTTTCTTTGTACATTTTGTAAAACTTTTAATAAAATTATTATAACAAAAAAAACCCTGAAGTTTTCTTGATGATGTTATTGTATGATCATTTCTGTTTTTCATGCTGGTGTTTTTACTCAAAGATGTTGCTGAGTCTGTCCTTCGTGTGTTTCTGTTCTTCATATAAAGAAACAGAGAATAAGCACTACTAAAGAGGCAGTTGGGAGTATGTGCCTATTAAGAGCATGCGTTGTGCTTCTCATGCATGATGAAGTATGCCACTGCTTTTGAGATAGGCAAGGTCAAGAAACAGAAGCAGCACAGTTCCATGAATGTTCTTTATTTCTGTAGAACAGGGCAAGGGAACGTATGGCTCGGGAGCCAGATGTGGCTCTTTTGAGAATTTCATCTGGCTCTCAGAAAAAACATAATATATTCTCACTTTTTAATCTATCCATTGATAGAGAGAGGTTTTTTCCAAGCCTCCAATGGAGGAGCAGCACTTGTAATCTTTTCCTTGTAGTCCTGATGAGCCG
>JANHFJ010002329.1:103627-114457 GCA_032468195.1 Cerberus rynchops
CAACTCCAAGATTTTCCCAGCCCGCTGCGGAATTCTGGGAGTTGAAGTCCAAACATCTTAAAGTTGCCAAGGTTGAGAAACACTGCTTTAAAGCAACAATTTCCAACTCTAATGGTTATAAAGGTAGGTACTCGGTGATGTAAAGGCGATTGCCTGCTATTTTAATGAAATAAATGAAATAAATAAAACTGGAAGCTGGAAGAGGTTCCACTTTTCTCAAATAACCCACAGGTGCAAAATTCAACATCAACCTTTTTGATGGCCTTTAAACACTACAGCAAAGAAAAGAAACTGTTTGGGGATTCAGATGCTTGGAGAGCAAAATAAGAAAGGCCGCTCCTAATTTTTTGCTTGTATTCTTTCTATTTCTGGAGAAAATCTGATCTATATAATCATTAAGAGCTGACATGAACTTGGTGACACTTTAGCAATAACCGGTGCTATCTCTACAGACACGAAGGTAGCAATCGTCAGTATTCCACACTTCTACATTTAAATCCACCATAGGCAAAAAGGTCTGAAAGAAATCTGAACAGAAGAATCTTCAGTATTCCACACTTTTACATTTAAATCCACCATAGGCAAATAAGTCTGAGAGAAATCTGAACAGAAGAATCACAGATAAGGAAAGGGTCATTCATTTCTTTTTCCCTGCTTCCAGTTCCCTACTGTTGTTTCATTTTATTAAACAAGTTAGTCAGAAAAAAGAGTAGCAGTACAGAAACATCTTTGGCCCTAACATTTTATATTATTCATTGGTGTTGGTGATTCATATTCTTCTTCAAGTAGCAATACCGCAATAGATTTTACAAAAGCAAGATAAAGGAATGGTCTGAACAAAAAATAAAGAGCATTTTGATTAATAAAATTCATGTAGGGTGCTGAATTTTAATGTTTATTGCGATCACTGTTGTGGTACCTTGAAGGAACATTTTTATTTGGTTTTTCTAATGTTGGCCACATGGTGATGGAAGCATGTCTCAGACAACGCAGGCTCACTCAGCTGAGAATTGGAAATCTGAACCTCCCCCCCCTTGAGTTGGTCATGACTGGACAGGGGAACGTTTAGCCCTTTATAGGGATGCTCATCAAGGGATGGACATTATGCGCAGGTTTAAAGCAGGATCAAAAAATTTGTGGTTGGCTGGGTATTCCTGATGGTCAGCACACAGCAGCATCAACCATCATGGCTAAAGATGGGCATATAACAAGCAATGGTCTAATAGTATCTGTAGGACCATAACATCCCCATCTCTGATTCATATAGCACCTGAACTCTCCCATGCTCCAACCTTCTTCACAGAGTAGCAGAAGGATGAAAATATGAACGCACAAATCCTTCCCAGAGCTACTTTTCAGCATTTCAGAAATAATGTCTGAGTAGCTTTTTAGTTTAGGGTTTTATTAATCTGAATGCTTTAGCTTGTTAGTGACCTGAACATATAATAAGAAAAGTTCCTTAATAATTGTTCCTTCTGCCCAAGTTTTAGGTGCACAGTGTTGGATTTAGAAGCATCTGAATGCTGTGGATATTTCCTAAGAGACCTGAGGTGGTAAGTCCCAGTTATGATTAGGACTTTTATCTTTTGTAACTACTCTGTGTTGCATGCACATCGCGTATTCTTCTGAAGCCCGGCTCCACCTATGAACCATTCCTGGTATTTTTATTTGTTTACTATGCTTATGTTACCTTACTCTGTTTTGAAATTCCCATCACCCTATATAGAAATCCTAGCTACCTTGAGATTATTTCTTTCATGCAGGAGGTAAGTAATAATAATTAACATCCTATTAAATTGTCAGAAGAATTTTATCACATAGTGTTTTTAACTTACAAGTAGTCCTTGACTTACAACCACAATTGAGCCCAAAATTTCTGTTGCTAAGTGAGACATTTGTTAAGTGAAGTTACTTAGTTAGTGACATGGTTGTTATGTGAATCTGTCTTCCCTATTGACTTTGCTTGACAGAAAGTCGCAAAAGGGGATCACATGATCTGCTACTGTCATAAATATGAGTCAGTTGCCAAGTATCTGAATTTTGATCGTGTGACTATGGGGATATTGTAATGGTCATAAGTGTGAAAAATGGTCATAACTCACTTTTTTCAGCACTGTTGTAACAGTCACTAAATGAACTGTTGTAAGTCGAGAATTTCCTCTATTGTGAAATAAATGGCAATAACCAATCCATAGACTTGGATTTTTAAAATCTATTCTGAATATCTGGTATAAGGTAGGAGAGTATGAACTTTGCCCTGCCCAAACCAAACAAATGGAAGTTAAATCTACCACATAAGGTATGTGGAATATTCCTGGTTTACATATCCAGGATCTCCATTTCATCCCCGTTACTGGGTTTACATCCTTCAGAAACACGCTCAGCCCTGATGGGTTATTTTTATTCTATCCAGTCCTGCAGATTTCCCACCCCACACCCCCAGACCTGTTCTCTACAGCTCCTCAAACCTTGAGATTCTCCCACGCCACCCCTTCCTCAGATATAGGCAACACCCTTTGGGTTGCGTAAGTGCCAATATTCATAAGCTCATCAGAGTTATAGGAACAAAGGAATATCTTCTCAGCCTGATGCTCTGTTTTGTAGCAACTTGATAAAATATTTAAAATGTTTGTTTAGATGGGTTAATGAGATTCTGCACAAAGGCTCTCTTTCAACATGGGGAGGGATGGAGTGATTTTCAGGTCCTTTCCTACCCTTGTGACATCTTTTGTGAAAAGTAAATGTTGCATTTGATTGGCATTAGAGAAAGACACTCATGTGTTGTGAATGAGAGTGTTAAAAAAAAGACAGATAATTAGCCGTATATAGAGGCTGTTGCTGAAGTCATTCTATATGATGAACAGTTTTCCCCTCTTCAAGTTCTTGATCCAGCTGGCTCATTTATAACAAAGTTTCTTTATTAGAAAACTGATCTTTCTTTGGATTCTTTGGTACTATGGATTCTTTGCCTATGGTACCAGTTATATTTATTTCTCTGACCTATTGTCTGCAATATATGAATGGTGGTTCTACATATAAAAGAAATAATCCTATGTATTTAGTATTTGCCAACTACATCAAAACAACGTCATACTCTTGAATCTTACTGATACAGGATTTTTATGCTTGTACTTGGCTCTGGTGCTGATCGTGTTGCTTCTGTACTTTATATCTGCATGATAATTGTAGTACTATATTGTGATCAGTTTCCCTGGCTATGTTCCAGCAAATAAAAGCATTGCTGAATGATCCTTTGTGCCTTGCCTGAACGGAAACCTAATGTCTGTCTGTAAACTCACTTTGTGCCATCATAACTTGATTGAATCCCATTTTCACTTAGAAGCAATTTTGGGTCTGTTAATGATTTTTGATGAGTGACCTGATTTTCTTTACTGCTGTCAGTTGACTTCGCTTTATGGCTCTATGAGATGTTGTATTTTCAAAAATACTTTGAATGCCTTTATGGCTTCTTATTTGTACACCCAGCTTTACTAGAAAGTTAAAGCTCTCACAAGAAGTTACTTAATACATAAATGTATATCTGAAAGCATATGAATTCTAATTTTAATCTAATGGCATGCAATGTCTGAATTCCTTTTCCCCTGGGAAAGTCATCTCAGGAACATATCTTTATGAGAATGATTCAAGATGTGTTGGCTTTGCCCCATTTTGCTTCCTTTAATGTTCCTGGCTTCTCATCAGAGATCTGTCAGAGCAATGTCATCTGTTCAGAGTCTTGGTATCTGATGGCCAAAACAAACGCAGGAGCAACAATCCAAGGCTTTGAATTATGAGTTAAGGGTGAAGAATTTTTCTCAGATATTGTAGATTCCCAAATGGGTGTCAAGAAGTATGTGCCTGGAGACTTTTCATTTTGTTTTGTTTTGTTTTAATTCCCTGATAAATCTTTGAATATTCTCAAACAACTTGATATGATCTTTAGACTACATTTGCATTTTTAAGCAGCCCAATAGCTTTGCCCATTTTTAATTTTTTTTTCACATATAAAAGTGGTGTATATTAAATTTTCAAGTGTGAGTCTCTTTCGATTATAGAAAATGTGAGAAGTTAATTATGTAGAAAAGTTAATTACTTCATTTTGAAACTCTTTTTAGTGAAGTGAGAGTGTTTTACACTTAACATTACAAGTCACTGTAAATTCAATCCTAGGTGCAGCAGAGGTTTCTCTCTCCTAGG
Organism: Cerberus rynchops; assembly: GCA_032468195.1. Lineage (NCBI taxonomy): Eukaryota > Metazoa > Chordata > Lepidosauria > Squamata > Homalopsidae > Cerberus > Cerberus rynchops. The sequence continues at coordinate 107,825 of JANHFJ010002329.1, forward strand.
GTGCAAAGAAAAAATATCAGAGTTTCTGTGAACTCCATATGGAGTCAGGAAGGGCATCTGGACAGTAGATGCTCAAGCTCCATCCATTCAACCTGACTTTATCCCAAATCAAGGAATTACAGGGTCGTAAAAAAGGAAGGTTTTTTTATGTATGAATGTATGAGCAGTTAGCTTAATGTAAAGGTTAAAACATCAGGCTAGATGTTGCTGCTGGGCAACACTGCATCAGTCATTCTTTCTCTGTCCTACGAAGAAGGAAATGGCAAGCCACTTTTGAAAAGCCTTGTCAAGAAAACTGCAGGGACATGTCCAGAAAGTAAAAAACTGACTTGAAGGGATGTGTGCGTGCACCTGTATGCATACACAGACATCCATACACATACACATACACATACACATACACATACACATACACACACTTAAGCAACCCAACCATGGTAATTGGGGCTAATGAAAACCATCTGGAGAGAACTAGTTGTCTATTCCTAATCTAAATTAAGGCAGATAGAAGCCTTTTTTCTAACATCTCATTTTGCAAAACATGAAGGGTGAATTTCTATGAGTTTACTGCTGTGTTTTGGTTCTAACTGCTGATGATTTCTCCATCAATTTTTTACCCTATGCCCTTCAGGCTCACCAGTAATTGCAGACAAGCTATTAGTAGAAACAATTTAACAAACAATTTTGCACTTTAATAATATCTTGCAAAGCAAATGTTGTGATGATCTATTATGGCGAGGAAGGATACTGGCTCATGACATGTATAAACTTACTGGATGATGGTAACTTTTCTTTTTCTAGGAGTTGAAGTGTGTTAGCCAAAGATATTTTGCACTGAAATCTCTGGACCAGACAGTATAAAACAATTGAAATGAATAAATGACTGTGAATATTGGGCAAAACTGTCCATTCTTTATTAATTATCCCACATCGGCTTACTTAGGCATGAACTATTTTTTCTTACTTAGGTTATTTGGTATAAAATATGATTTTTGCCAACAGGAGATGCTGTCCAAACAATATAGTCATAAAGGACTACAGAGTGTGATAGTTTCAAAATTAGGGTTGTTTGTGGTACTAATGAACATAGAAAGAGGGCAGTCAAAATATCTGGATTTCTTTTGGAAGTTCTGTATACTTTTTCATTGTTGGAACAGACAGTTTTGGATATGACTTATCCTGTTCAATGAACTCATTGTAACTTATAAACCATATTCAGATTATAATTTAGCACAAATGATAGTAACATTCATGCTTCCAGAAAAATGCAGGCCATGAAAATGAAAGACCACTGACCAAATCTCAACTCTGCTATACAGATTTGGCCTTAAATTAGTCTGTCCCCAATCCAGTGCTCCAGAAGTTGGAGGTTACTGGAGGCCAAGCTGGCTAGGAATATAGGAACTTGGCAGTCCTAACATACCTGGAGGGTATCATGTTTGTAAAAACCTGTTTTTATGCTTCCAGAATAACAGGAAGAATAATACAGTGTATCGAAGCAGCCTACACCAAACTGCCATTTTTCAGATGTTAGAACTTCCTGAATTTCCATCCAGAAGACTCGGGAGAGCCTAAGAACAAAGACTGGCAGAACAGTCAGATTCAGATTTTATTTGTCACATACATGCTCATACATGGTACAATATGCAGTAAAATGCTTTGTATAACCACTTTACATTAAAGAAGAAATTTACAATTTAGATTTAGTTATTTTACACTTTTTCACTGTTACAAATTTTCCAAATGTTAAGAATTTTTAAATTGAAAAAGAAAAGATTTAAATTGAATTTTCAGTTGATTTTACAATTTAAGTCCTGGGAGAGCAAGGGGGGGTGGGATGTCTGATGTCCCCACGGCTTCTCACACATGCCTCTGTCGGCCTGGATAGCTGGGGCTGCCTCTTGGTACTGCTGCCGATGCCCTGTTTCCCAAGGCTTGTTTGGCGCTGCTCCTGGCTGTTTGGGCTGGTCCTGGCGACTTGTTAATTTTTAGGTATATGCATTCATTTCAGAAGTAGTGAAGATGCTTATAAAGAAACATTAGGACAAATAAGATAATGTAAACAGCTTTTAAAAAATTTTTAAGTGATACTTATGACATTTGCCAGGAATTTGGATATTTCAGTGATGAAGCATCAAATTAAAAGAGTTGGAATATCATGGGCTGGGTGTGATGCTGGCCAGGAGTTTAATTTTTTTGCCTTTGTCTTAGCAGCTAATCAACTGTTAAACAACAGTAATCATGATGATGAGGAGGAGGAGGAAGATGAGGATGAAGAAGAGCCTGAAGGCGTGGAAGAATTACGGCCAAGCACCTCTCAAAGTGCACCCAGAAAGGTCAAGCCCTTGACGAGGCGGGAAACTCCCAAGCAGCCAAAGATCATTCCAGTGGTGAAGAAGGACAAAGCCACCCAACGTGGACACGCCTTGAAAAAAAGCCTTGAGAGACGTTGCTCAGATTGTACGAGGACCCTTCATTCCTCCAGCAGAGGGCGCCAGCGGAGCGAAGCCAACGCCGCTCGGGAGAAACCATTCCAATGTAGTGACTGCGGGAAATGCTTCATCTGGAGCTCCCACCTAGAGCGCCACCGGCGGATGCACACGGGAGAGAAGCCCTTCAAATGCCTCAACTGTGGGGAAGCCTACAGCCAGAACTTCCACCTCTTGCAGCACAGCTGTGCCCAGCTGATCGAAAAGCCCTTCAAGTGTCCCGAGTGCGGGAAACGCTTTGCCCAGAGCTCAGCCCTGGAGAACCATCAGAAGGGCCATACTGCAGAGAAGCCTCATAAGTGCTCAGACTGTGGGAAATGCTTCATCTGGGCTTCCCATCTGGAGAGGCACCGGCGAGTCCATACTGGAGAGAGGCCTTTCAAATGCCCTGAATGCGGAGAGTCGTATAGCCAGAGTGCCCATTTGGCCAAGCACCGGCGTAACCACATGGGCGAACGCCCTTACAACTGCCCTGCCTGCTGGAGAAGCTTTGCTCAGATCTCTGAGCTGGAGGAACACAAGAAGACCCATCTGGGCTGCGAGGACTGTGGCAAGGTCTACCGGAGTCGGCAGACGCTGATGCGGCACCAACGGGGACACCACCGCGAGCGCACCCATCTCTGTGAAGAATGTGGGAAAGGGTTTGTGTGGGCCTCCCATCTTGAGCGCCACCGTCGGGTGCACACCGGGGAGCGCCCCTTCCCCTGTGACCGCTGCCCCAAGAGCTTCCGCAAGAAGACTCACCTGGTCCGCCACCAACTGACCCACACCGGTGAACGGCCCCACGCCTGCGCACTCTGCCCTCGTAGCTTCGTCCACCGTCGACATTTGCTGCGCCACCAGCGGCTGCACGAAGAGGAGGCAGCAGCCCGCATTGGAAATCCTGCGCAGTTGGGACAAGCTGCCCCCTCTTGTGGGAACGGCCTAGAGATAGGCCTGGTGGGGAATTTGCCCCCATCTGGAGAGAACCTGGCCGCCTCCACTCCCCTGGGACAGAACTTCAGGGTTCAGGGTGACCGTACACAAGCCAGTTTCCCGTACGGGCCTGGGATGGAGCTGGGGAAGTTTCTCCCCTCCTGCATGGGGCACACGGAGCCTGATCAGGGCCCCCTTCGGTTTAAGGCCGAGCCAGAGTTGGGTGGGGTCCCGGGTGCAGAGAGGGACGACCGGCCCCTGGGGGAAGCCTTCCTGGACCCAGCAAGTTGCAGAGCCCTCTACGGGGTGCAGACTGTGGAGGGTGCACCATATCTGGAGCAGGTCAGCAAGACCGAACCTGAGGAGGACATGGGTGCCAGTCAGCTGCCGGAAGAGAAGCCGTTCCTCTGTTCTGATTGTGGGAAAGCCTTCGCCTGGCGGAAAAACCTGGCGTCCCACCAGCGGCTCCATGCCGAGGGTGGGCGCCCCTTCTCCTGCGCTGAGTGCGGCCGAGGTTTCAGTGACAAACGCCACTTGACAGCACATCTACGTGGCCACATGGGCTTGCTGCCATATGCCTGTCCCCACTGCGAGCGCAGCTTTGCACACCGGGCTGGGCTAGCCGCGCATCAATGCGGGGGCCACACAGGACAGCGCCCCTTCGCCTGCAACGATTGCGGGCGGTGCTTTGCCCACAAACGCCACCTGCAGAGACACTGGCGCAACCAGCACTCAGCCGAGCGCCCCTACGCCTGCGCGCAATGTGGACGCGCTTTCAGCACCCGGGCCAGCCTGTTGGCGCATGTTAAATCCCATGCTGGGCAGCGACCTTTCGCCTGCCCTCTATGTGGACGCGCCTTCAGCCGTAAGTCGCACCTAGCCCGCCACGAGGCCGTGCACACGGGGCTACGCCCCCATGCCTGCACCCAATGTCCTCGCCGTTTCAGCTCCAAGACCAACCTGGTCCGTCACCAGGCAGTGCACACCGGGCTGCGCCCGTACATCTGCACCCACTGCGCCCGTAGCTTCAGCCGCAAGACCCATCTCTTGCGCCACGAGCGTACCCACACCAGCGCCCCGCTACCCAGCTCCACTGGCTGGGTGGCTGCCCTGCCACCGAGTTCTATGCTGCAGCCGGCTGAGCAGCGCCCACCTCTCCTGTTACCTATGGCGCTGGAGTCTCCCTGGCAGTGATGACCCCCCAAATCCTGCCCACCTTGTGCCGTGGGCGTTTCATAGCTTTGGTGCCCTTTGTCCTTTCTGATCAGTTATTCTGCCACTGGGAAACATTTTGGTGGCCCGGAAACTAACGCAGATCTTTGAAGCAAAAAATGACATTTGTGCATCCTTGTGATTTGCAACATTTGGACCGTAGAGTGGAGTTTCCCAACTTTCTAAACATTTTGGACTGGCATGGTGTGGGAATCAAGGATGGTTTTATGCGAGTGGACAGCACGAGTGGACGGCAAGCTCCTTTTCTGCAAGTTGCGGCCATAATCATTCACCACTCACGCCGATGGTGTGCAAGCCCTCACCCGCCACTTCCATGGCCTGGTTACGAATGGATTGCAGCCTGGTAGTGCGCCGCAGCCCTGCTGTTGGGGACTGCTGCCTGAGCGCACCAAATGACCTGAATTCCATCTAATTTATTCCGATTGCCAGTCTCAGGCGGCCCCATTCTCCCTTTGCCTTTTGAGGTTTCTACAATTGTGAATGACACAACCCTGATCCCTTGTAACTACAGTCGCAAAAGACACACAATGTTTTGTGGAGGACTGTGATCCAGAGTTGACTGACCCAAATGTATGTGTGTGTGTGGGGCGGGGAGAGGTGTCCCACCTGAACCTGGGTTTCTTTTCGCAAGTAACCCATTGTCGAGGCGGCTTCAGGTTTTAAATAATAACGGAAACACTGTTTTTTGGGGGGGTGGGGTGGAATGGGAAAATAAGAGTAGACAAATCATTTTAGTAGTGTCATAAAAGCAAAGATGAACTACATTTTGTAATCTTTGATGTAAACAATAAAAAAATTGAATTCTGTGTCTTGTGGTTGTTGCTTGTTGTTTTTTGTTGTTGTCCTTCTGCTCCCTCCCCCTTTTAGTACTGATGCTATTCCTAGTTGGGTCATGAAACGTCTCTTAAGAAAACCACCCAGCTCAAAAATCATCAAGGACCCCCAAGTCCGTTCCTCCTCCCCCTCAACCCCTCTTCCTTCTAGCACTGATAATGTTACCGAGCTGGGTAATAAAACCTCTGCAAGAAAATAGCCAAACTCGGAGAGCACCAACATCTTTCTCCTCCTCTCAAATTCCTTTGCCTTCTAACACTGATGATGTCCCCTAGTTGGGTCACGAAATGTCTGCCAGAAAAACACCCCACATGTCCATCATTGCCAGACTGTGGATTTGAACCCAGGTTGCAGCTTCCGAATGCTGGTTTGTTTGTGAGGGTTTTTTTGTGGGGGATGACGCTCAGGAAGGGTCAGGGAATCCGGGCTTAATGTGTGAACCCAGGCTTTGTGTCGGTCAACCATCAGAGCGGGTCAAAAGCTGGCTAGTAGGCTTGCCCAGCCAATCAGGTTTAATCCAATCGTGGCTTGGATTCAAACGACTTTGCCACCATTAGCCAGGTTTGGAAGAGGAAATACCCTGAACGACTAGCCGCCTTGGGAAGAGGAACGGCAGCCAGTCTTCGACATACGACCGCAACGGAAGCTAAGCCGGACGTTCCTTCCATGAGATCCGCTCTGTTTTACAACTGGGTCTGCCATCGTTAAGCGAACCGCTTCCATTGTTACAAGTTAGTCGCCCGGTTGTGAAGCGAATTGGGACACTCCCTTCCCTGCCCGTAAACATTTGCTCACCCAGTCGCCAATGGAGGGGGGGGGGAGAGGGAATCACAACTCGGTGACCGTCGTAAGTACGTCAAGTAGCCGAGCATCTGAATTTGGATCCTAAGCATGAAAAAAAGAACCCGTTTCACGTTGAAGGGTCGCTCTGTCATAAGTCTAGGACTGTAGGAAAAGAGGGAGGGGGCGAAGCCGGCCAAACTGTCAGAAACCGGGCAGACAGTTCCCGAGTTATGGCTGTATAAAGGGGTCTCCCACCACTCCCTGCCACCTCCAATATCAACCTTTCCTGGAAAAGTCCCCCTCCCCAATTCGGCCCTTCCTGGAAAAGTCCCCCCCCTGTAAACAATAGGGAAGTGTGGCTAGCTCCACCCCCTCCCTC
>JANHFJ010002329.1:173931-184986 GCA_032468195.1 Cerberus rynchops
CTATTTTTATCTGCTGTACACCGCCCCGAGTCCTTCGGGAGATGGGGCGGTATAAAAATTCTGCAAATAAAATAAATAAAATAAATAATCATCAGCAATGATGAACTAATCTAATTCTAGAAATGACACTACTACATTTTATACTTCCTCTGCACAGAGTCTCAGTGTTTCCTTCCCTCCTTCACTTTTTCTCTTCCTCACTGCAAGCCTTTTGTGGAACAGAACTGGCCTTTTCCTTATTGTATTTGTAAATGGCTATTTAAGTTGCTGTATCAATATGCATTCTAGTCTGTATTCACTTATGAGCCACTGGTAATTTTAGGAAAGAAGAAAAGGCATTTTTCCTCTGTAAGTTATATCAGTGAAGTAGCCTGTTTTCTGTTCATGAAACCACTGTTAGCAATTGTTCTCATGCTGGAGTGGATCATTACAGTACAATCTGATAGATTTGTACTGTAGATAAATTAGCACTCAAGTCTTAAATGTCACTGCGAGACTGAAGGAAGGTTTTCCCCAAGCCACTCCTGAGAAGAAAAACATTTAATTTTGAGGTTTTTTTCCCCTTCTGAGGCTGTGCAAAGCCTCAGAGAATGCTTCTGTTTGACAACCTCTGAGGAAATCCCTTCCCTTTGAAGCTGTTCATGAACAGCATACCTGTCCCACCAGTAGACCAAAAGGTGTAGTGTTGCTTCTGCAGCTGCCTACTGGTGGGTCCAGTAGATAAGAGGAGCTTCTGCTGGAATCTCCTTCACCTACAGGACATAGAAGAGGAAGCCTCATAAATTATGTCAGTGGTCTCACAAAGCGAATCTTGTTGCCTGCATTGTGCAATATATCTCATAGAGGCACCATCCATTGGATTTTTTTTTCTATTCTTATGCTATATCTGTGTCAAGCAAGGTTGCTGCACGGGCCAATGAAATTAGTTTTGATGTTACTGTTTTGAACAAAACACAAGAAGACTGTGTTTTTCCCTCAAGAATATTTCAGAATTTTTTCTTTGCGTGGGTTAGGGTTAGTGTGCATCTATTCAGAAGTGAGTCCCCCTTTGAGAGCCCAGAGGCCTATTCCTGATCAAAAGGTAGTACGATTGAGGCCTTCTAAAATAAAATGAAATAACACAAGCAGACTCAGACAGCACTCATTGCATTTGTAGGTTTGTGGAAGTTTCTGAAAAACAACAACAAAAGCTTCAACCGTTGACTTATAATCTATCAATAAAATAACATAAGATAAGGGCTTCATATTGCCAACCCTGGACTTCACCAAGACTAAGTAGGTTGACCTACAAATCTCCTCTACTTCTAGCTACTGCTCAAGCAAATAATAAGCACCTGAGATCTTGAATGTGAAGGCAAATGTCAGCTCTAAACTGCAGACAGGTAGCATATGACTGTCAATTTACCAGGTTGCTGTTGTCCTTCATCTCCTGTAAAAAAAAAAAAAGACCATTGATTAACAGGAGGAAGAAAAATTGCCTGTTGGACCTTGAGGCAGCATACTTCCCCTACCCTCCACCCCCAAAATTATTTTGACTCAGGAATAAAAATATAAACAAATCTATATGGATTAACATCAAACCAAGTGTATCTGTTTCTGTTGTTGTTAATATTGTTGTTCCATAGTAAGATTTTACTGTCCTGAGAAGTTTGTGGTAGATGATAACCAACAGCCCAAAGCATACCAGCAGAAGTACAATTCTGTAACCCAACCAGAGTGGGGGCACATATACATATAGTACATATACATATACATACACACACACACATACACACACACACACACACACACACACACACATATATATATATATATAAGATTTCAAATAGATTTTTAAATAGAAAAAAAGACAGTCAGAAACACATTTTCCTTTCCTTAGAGTCAGAAGAAGATATATCAGAAGTGACTGGATATTTACTACTAAAGTTGTTTTACAGGGCTGCAAATATCTGGGTAACCATTAGATGGAAGCAAAGAGATACAGAAGCTCTTTAACTTTTGGGTGCAATTCTCCAGATTTGTATAGCTCAGATATGGTAGCCTTAATCCACAATGATCTTCAAATAATAATAGGCAAATCTGCAATCAACTCTATGGTTCTTAAAGATATGTGAGACTCCTATTTTTCCCTATCCTGTACTATGTACTACCATGTAGAGTGTTTACTGAATGCAATAGTTCATGCTAATGTCTATTTTATCATCACTGAACAATTCAGTCAAAGGAATTTATCTGTGTTCCTTTAGACCTGTGTGAAGAAGAGGAGTTTAAGGTTCTGCTCTTAGAGCTGAAGCATAAACATGATGTCATTATGAAGTCTCAGATGAGGCATAAGTCCTCCTTGAACAGGAGAACATCAAGCACTGGAAGCAGAGGGTGAGTAAGTAGGAAAAAATGTATTAGATTAAAATGTTATATGTTAAAATATTAAAATGTTCTCAATCAGTCAATCTGTCTATACGTCTGGTTTAAGTTTTTTCTAAACTACAGGTTGAACTTCTTGAAGTTGATTTTCACTATGACCATCTAATTCTGAGGTGCAGAAATGCTAACCAAAATATTTGTAATAAGATACAGTCCCCCAAAACCACTATTTTTCTACATGTTTATCTGAAGCAAATAGTGTCCATATTTCAGATAGATTTTAAAATTAGTATTTCATTCTAATGATAAATCTTTTTTTCTGTTAATTGGTGGTCTGAACTCACATTAGAAAATTGTGCACTTGTTTGGTAGAGTTGAAGGAAAGAAATCGTATAGCAATTCAATATATGCTGTCATATATGATGGCATTCAAAATACGTTTTAACAAATATTGACAAAAGATTGTCCAGTTTAAATAGGTTATTATATTTGGCTTATTCATAAGACAGGAATAAACAAATCTTTTAAATGGTGCATACATTTGGAAATGTGCTGTGGATACCTCACAAAATAGCCAATATCATTGACATAGCCAATCATACTGTTTTTCAAGAAGAGAAATCCATATTAAATTTTTTTTTTTAAATTTAATTTTAATTTTTTTATAATTTTAATTGTTAACTATTTAATTTATATTTTAAGTCTTTTTTATATTTTAAGTCTATTAGATGATTGTATACCGCCCCAAGTCCCTCAGGAGAGTGGCAGTCGAGAAATCCAAATAATAAATAAATATTATGCCTTCTAGTTCCATATCATTGTTCCTGTACTAATGTCCTTTCTTGCGGGGCAGATAGACAAATTTATAAACAAAATACTGGCACTACTTTTAATCTAATGAAACAAAAACTCCCTCTTGACCTGTTATTTTGATTAGCTATAGGTTCTATGTTACTTATCCTTGATTTAAGTCAATTGCTTTATACTTTGAATAATCTGGAAACAGAGTTTCATGCAATGTAAAATGGATAGCAATAAGGTATACCGGTATTTGTTTCTATTAGCTACAGGGTCCATATGAGGATATTTTAAGCTATGAGTACTGCTCAATGGACAACGGAAAGGGATGTTGCAAGTTGCAACTATATCTGGAGTATCAGAGTTAAAACTTGGAAAGCCATAAAAAGAATAGTTCATTAAATGAAACATCAAGAGATTCCCCATCATAATTAAGATATAGATATGAACTTAGTCTAATGAATATCCTGGCGTATGATATGTAAGAGTGCCAGTTTAGTATTGTGGTTAAGATCTCAGGCTAGGAACCAAGAAACCCTGAGTTCTAGGCTCACCTTAGATACAAAGCAAGAAGGGTGACTCTGAGCCAATCATTCTCTCTCAGCCCTAAGAAACAGGCAATGACATATGACTGCCATTCAAAAAACTGCCATGAAAACTACAGGGATTTGTTTAGGCCATCACCAGGAATCAAGATTGACTTGAAGGCACCAAAAAGTAGCTTTGTATTTTTTAATTTAAATGTGTAGTATTTAAATGCTCAAGAAATGTTATTATATACAAATTGTGATAAAAATTAATTTAGAATTCAAAAATTTCTTAGTGTTTGGATATGTATGTCATGTACTTAGTATTTGTCCAACAACTTGTGATAAAAGCAACAGTACGATTTATAATTAATAGAGGAACAATTTGCAGGTTGACATGTTTACATGATTAAATAGCTGTCTGAAAAATTCTAAACCATGAACATGTAACAAAAATGAATTTAATTTAAAGTGAGGGAGTGATTCAGTATGTGATATGGATGAATGAGGATTCATCCATGAATTTCAATTTTGTGATGGTTGACATTCTGCTTTTGAATAAATAAAAAGAATGACTCATGAGTACCATCTTGTGTTAAAAAACTGGTCCATTTCTGCTCAGGTAGACCATCTTTCCTTCTTCAGAAAAGTGCAGCTATAAAAAAATGTCAATTCCATTTATGCAAATCACCATTTTAGTAAATCTCTTCTCTTTACATCTTGTCCTAGAAAAGTGGTGCGGAGGGCAAGCCTTTCAGACCGAACAAACCTTTATAGAAAGGAATATGAGAAGGAGGCTATCATCTGGCAACAGATAGAATCTTCTGAGGAGCAAAGAACTTCTGATTATAATATTGATATTCGGGAGGCTTCCTCTAACCAAGAGAACACAGATCCAGTAAGGAAAATCTAATAACACATTATCTTGTTCCTATTAAAGCATTTCCAATCAAGAAACTATGTGAATCTTAATGGAAGTACCAGTTGCATAACTAACACTCATGATAACCAAAGCACATATGCAATCTTCTTTATTTTCCTTAACATTTTATGTTGATACCATTGCTAGCCCCCCACATTTTTTAAAGGAAAAAACCATTCTTTACCAATTCCTTTCGGTGAAAAAAAGCTACGTACTGGTTTAACATACAGTACAGCAAGACGGCACATGTTCTTTCTTAATTGTATTTAGCTTCCGAGTTGTTTCTTGGGGGCATAATAGATGGGGCAAGGAAAAAGAAAACTATCTTTGACTTAACCTGATTTGACTTAACCTTAACCTAGTCAGATAATGTACTATTTTTCTTCTCTTTAAGAAATTCAATTTGGTAAGAACTTTGGGGGAGGGGTCTCTGGGAGCCACACCAAAGGTTATGGGATATCTCATTTGGTCCTGAGCCTTTCGTTTGATACCTATATAGTAGAGCACAAGGGGTTGATTTTATAATGCAAGAAAATCAGTAAACATGGGCAAATTATGGGTTGTTGTTTTTCTGATAGATGGAAATGCAAAGTTACCCATCATATTCATTTTTATGTTTCAGAACTTGACCGCTGATACAGCTATAATCCTTCCAGAGCTGGTAACAAAAGGAACACAATGTGATTCAGAAAATCTGCTTCAGAATGGACTCAGTCTACCCTCCAGTCCTTATCAATATTCTATTCCAAATGGAGATGTTTGGATAATGCATTCAGTCCTGGATGAGGGAAGCCAAGCATTGCCCTACAATACCCCTGGGATTTCTGACTCTCATCACATCTGGGATGAGTACAAAGAAAGGAGCCACCAAACCCTTTCTGAACTGAAACGACAGCGAGCAGCAGCCAAACTTCTCAACCACCCCTTCATAAGTACACACTTTGGTAGCGGTATAGGAGACTCAGTGGAAAATGGGGGAGAAGCTAAAGAACATTTGATTAGTTCCAGGACACCTTCTTATACATCCAATGGAACTTCAGTTTATTACACCGTGTCAAGTGGGGACCCACCTCTCTTAAAATTCAAGGCTCCCATGGAAGAAATGGAGGAGAAGGTGCATGGCTGCTGTAGGATTTCCTGATCTCAGTTTATTCCTACCAAGTTGGTAGGCAGGTTGCATCTACTACTGAATCTTCGTTTTTACTATTGCAGGATCACAGAATCTGGTTTAATCATCTGGGACTAGGATCTTCAATGTTTATGCATACCTAATTCACTTTTTGTTTTTGCAGTTTCATTAAAAATTGAGCATGTGTAGGTGGAAAGAGAAGTGAAAGTGAAACTCTACACAATTTTTGTCTACTAGATGAGAGAGTGTTCATTTGAGGACAACTCTAATCTGATTTGAAATATCTATTCATGGGTTTCTGGGACCATATTTGGCACATCAGAAATAAATTCTGTTGAGATTTGTACAGCATTACTGACAAATACTCTTTTACAAGCAGATTAGGTAAACGAGAGGACCCACTTTCTCTGTGTAAAATTTTGCACATGAAGATATATGCACTTTATAATAACAACCAACCCAAAAACATAGTCTCTAATGTGACTGCACTGTTGGAATATTAACTACTTGCTGCCAATTTTGTTTAACCATCATTTATTAGTGTTCATTTTATAAAATAATGAAGTAGGTTTTCAACTCTTTTAAGGAAGAGATTATTTTCAGCTCCTCAGAGGAGTAGTACAGTTAACAAGAATTCATGCTTCTACCTATCCTTCTCCATTGATAGCCCTTTTTAGTTTGCACTTGAAAATATTTTGATATGCATTGCAGTAGTGTAGCAAATTTTACTTCACCATGTTCCGTCAGAGAACTACCATTCTTGATTTACCTCCAACTTCTGTTTTGAAGATTTTGAGAGAAGTTTTCTTTCTTCCCAGTTATGCCTTGCAACTTGTACTGTTATTTGATTAGCTTGTTCTGCTGTGCATTAAAAAAAAACCCTTGAAGTGGCTTTCAAACATTAAATCTATACTAGGATTTGAGGATGGGGGTGGGTATCATTTTATGTTACTGCAAATTTCAGCAAAACCTCTATAGTTACCACTTTCTGCATTTTGTTTGATTAAGAAACTGGTGGCCAGAATTTATTTGCTAGAATTTAGTTGTATTCATAGGGGATCTATATTCCTGAGTCAGGTCCTCCTCATCGTAACACATATATCTACCCTTCTTTTCTCTGATGCTATCCAACTGCGTTAGAAATATAATATTCAGAATTCACTGCCAGCACTTAGAGGGTAAAACCTGGGGAAAGCTGCAAATTTCCCATGTTACATTGTAAGGGTTTGTGGCATTGCTCCACTCCACAGAAGCACATGCCATAACTTTTGTTGTAATATGATACATAAGGTTTTCACATTGAATAAAAGCCACTTAGCAATATCTAGCAGTAATATTTAAATTTGCAGGTGACCAGTACCATAGCCATATGGTGTAAGCCTGATTGCCAATCAGAGATAAATATGTGTTCTTATGACCCATAAGACACTAATTGCACATTTCATTTTAGTTTGCTGAAAGGTATACTGGTCACTGTTGGTCTTATTTTTTAACTGAATCCCTTCTTGACTCATATCTGATTTATGAAATAATAGTGGTTTAATTTTAATTCTCCACAAAGTCTCTTTGTTAGAGTGAAAGGAAAATACCTTAACTTCTTAAACTATTCATACTACATCTGAATTCATACTTCCATCAATTGGAGATCAGATTTGGAATTCTTTTGCTAAAACCCAAAGTCTATATTTCTTTGGTAACCATTTTGCAAGCAAGCAAGAAAGCTAATTTTTCCTTAACAGGGAAAACAGTGTACAAGCTACACTAAAAAGCAAACTAGGCAACTTAGTCTTTCATACTATATATCCAAGGGTGTAATTTTTAGAATAATTACAGGGCTTTAAAATTATATATATATATATTATATATATTGCACATGATGAAGGGGAATATTTCATCTGAAGAAGTGACTACATTTTTATGTAAAGCATTCTATAGATCTAAGTTGTATTTAACACACAGTAATGAGAAATAGTCTAGAATGCAAGATAGCAAATTAAGAGCAGCTGTGTGTTGGCAAATTATATGTGATTAAAATGACTGTTTCAGCAATGAAAATCTCAGATCTTATTTAATTCATGATGTTGGAAAAGTATCTCTTAAGTGTTGTGCTAGAGCTGATAAATAATAAACTATTTCACCTATTATTCAATATTTAGTCAATTTTGTACCTGGAAATATAACTTCAAAACAATTGTTTTTGTTTATTTTTACTTATTTTTGCTTCAGTTTTTCAAAAGATCCTTTAAATTGGAGAAAGAGGATAATCCTGAAACAGAATTATTTTGTTAGACTTTTTCTCTTTTAATTAAATTGTTAGGTGCATGCTCTCTCTCTGAAGCTTTCTACTTACATAGCTGCACATCTGAAAAGGTAATCGTGGTTGTTTTCAATAATGTAGTCAAAATTGTAAAGTGTTGATCATAATATACAGTAGGAATTACGGATACTTCTGCATAATCTTCCTTCTTATCCAATGGTTGAAAGTATTGTTCTGTATTTAGTAGCAAGGAGAAAGGTGTTTAACAAAACATCTCAGCATCTATATCAAATTATGATTTATGAGAAGCATGACAGTAACTCTATGTAGGATCAGTAACTCTGTGTAGAAGAGAAAACACATTGTAAGTGCCTTGGGTCCTGATCTAGTTTCTTTCTGCTTGTAACTTTCTTGAGTTTTATCACCACTTCTCTATATTTTTCTCTAAAACTATGTTAAAGAGGGAAAAAATAGCATTTCACCTTTAGCTATTTTTGTGCATTCCATCTGGGAGAACCTATAGATTCTTCTGATACTTCAAGTGATGTTATAATAAAAAGACATGCAATCCCCTTTAAATTGGGCTGCTATTCAATTACCTCAACAAATGATTACATGAAGACAAAAGAATTGCATCTGGATATAAAATCTTTAGTTTCTATCCCTATATCTTTATACCTGAAGAGCATGATGTTTAGAATTCAATATTCTCAGGAGCATTTAACCTAAATATTAAAGACTAAAGAAGGTTGGGTGGAGGTGGTGACCCCTAATGGGAACAGCCAAAAGAGGAAGGAGATTAAAGACTAAAGAGTTTTGAGCAGGCATCTAGAGCAATTTTTTTCAAGAAATCTGGACATGACAAGAAAATTCAGGCCTTTCAATAACAGGCCACAGGTCTGCAAATTCCTCAGTGCATTATTCACTAATTTGTGAATTGGAGGACTGCGATCTCAGTTAATTATAAACTATTACTTTGAATTGATTACTTATGTGTATGTTTTAAATCAGTTAACCTATTGATTACAATGTCACAGTGTTCACTCTGCACTAACAGGGTATATCCTATTATAAACACAATTGTGAAGAAGCAGCTGTAGACTAGGTTGAAGGTTTTGGGGTTGGTAACAAGTATAGGTGCCTGGGGGATTTCAATTTTACCTAGAGGCTGACAATAGTAAAACTTGGTAATTTTCACAGGTCTGGTTGATAAAAGAGTGATTATGCAGTATTAATATTCTTGTACAGTCCTCTCCAATGCATGTAAGTGCCTGGTTTTTTTTAAAATCAGCTTTGTTGTAAATCTATATATGTAGAATTGTAAGATATTTATTATACTTGCCACCAATTGAGAAAACAATATAAAATATCTCTATGTAGTTTCTTTAAATGCTATTTCTTTATTAACCTTGCATTTATACCAGCTCTTTAATATTCAATGTATTCTGAATACAAGTCTGTCATGCCCCCAGCTGGAGAGTAAAAGTATGACACAATATATATTTTTCAGATGTCTAATGCAGGACTCAAATTACCACAATCCAGGAATTTACAAAGCCATAATCTAGTGGTGGTCCTCCAACTATTGTTGAATTTCAATTCCTGTAACCCCCAGATTTTATAGCTAACAAAGATCCCATGGGATTTGTGGAGACACATGTTCCTCACAGTTGGGTATACACTTTAGAGAATTGTTTAATAGAATGACTGGCTCAGTTTTTTTTTTATTCCTACCCATTTGAAAAATGTCCTTTTACTTGCCTAATCTGTAAATTCAATTAAAACACTCATACCATACTCTATTTGGTATATACTAAATCCCAAGTGCAGTTCTCATTTTTTCCCTCTGTAAGGCATGAAATAAAACAGCTCTGAGACACTTGGGGAAAACCAAATCACATATGTTGCTATAAATCCCAAATTATCATTTCAAAACCAGGCTTGCCATGCATTGTGGCAACTTTATTCCTGTGACTAATCTGGTAAATTTTTACGGAATAAAAATATTTTTGGACAACCTCAGCTGTACAGAATAGCCACACACTAATGTTTATTTTTATGTGGGTGGGTTGAAATAGCATCTATTACCAGAATCTCTATTTTGCTAATAATTGCAAGCTTTAGAGTTTTTCTGTCTTCCTCAATTTGGTGTAGTATCATGGAACTGAATGAATGAATATTTTGTGAAACATTCATGGAGCTGAAGGTAACAATGGGAAGGCTCAAGAAATTGTAGAAATGTGGTTATATCTTTATGAAAGAAAGGTGTACATTTTTAGGAGAATGCAATGGTATGGCCAAATTAATTTTTCATAAAATGTAGTCATGTTCATTTTGCAACTTTTGAAGCTAATGCCTATTAAACAATAATCCAATCATTCCCCTAAATTATATTAGCAATGGGAAGCATCCACAATTTACCTAAAGTTTTCTCTTGCACACTTTTCTTTTGTAATGTTTTATAATTTTGAAACAACAAACAAAACAAAAATCCCTATGAGCTATTCTTGTAGCATAGAATCTGACAATCTGTATTCCTTTCTAAGCTGTCAATTCTGAATTTAAAATTTCTAGTAGAATCCTAATCTTTACTTAAAAAGAAAGAAATGTCTAGTGATGTCATTGGAAAACTGCTGCTTTTCAATTAAGGGGTTTATTAAAAATGGACTATCTTTTTAAGACAGATTGTTTTAATGATTATTCTGGCATGAGGTAAACCTTACATGATAATTTAGCAGCAACATTTTTCAACGTTGCCTGGAAAGAAGGAAGAAAACTGATGACAGACCAATAAATAGTGATGATAAACTACATTCACACCATGTCAGCAATTTGGTTAGCCTTTGCAATGATAACTCTTAAGGATTTCATTAAAATATTTGTACAAAAAGGGACACACACACACACACACACACACACACACACGCCATTTGGGCCCATCAAATCTAATAAAAGTTTTAAAAGAAGGATTATTTTCTATTTTTATTTATTTATTTATTTATTTATTTATTTATTTATTTATTTATTTTAATTTAATTTAATTTAATTTAATTTAATT
>JANHFJ010002329.1:192664-204210 GCA_032468195.1 Cerberus rynchops
ATGATAGAGGACAGGAAGGCCTGGAGGAAAGTTGTCCATGGGGTTGCGATGGGGTTGGACACGACTTCACAACTAACAGCAACAACAACTGTTATTCAGTGATTTCTGTAGAAATAACCAAAACCCCACATTTCATCTTTTGAAACATCTTTGGGCATTATTTGTTCTGGCAGTATGCATTAAAGCAGTGACACCCCTCCCCCCCAATCTTTTGGGCAATAGGCATCTGTTCCATGGTGTGAGGTTTTTCCATGGACCAGAGGGGACATGGTTTCTTGTGTGGTCTGCATCCTGTGGATGGAGCTTTGCTTGTTTGCATGGACCTGTTTCTGGCATGACATGGACTGGGGGTTGGGGTCTCCTACACTAGAGATAAATGTAAGTGCTCGAGAATACAACTTACAGTAGGTGCTTTTTATTATTTATATGATATTGAATTTGGACTCAAGTAGAGTGGTGTACAGCCATACATATTGAAGTACCACAGTTCTAGAGTCCAGAACAGAGTCCAGGGAACAGTTCTAGAGTCCAGTTCTCTAAAACAAATAGCCTTTACCTTGATCTCCAAATCATTGATCTTGTTGATGAATTCCAGGTATCTAGAATCCTTAGCTAGCCTTCTATGTCAGCTGAGGGATGTGGATAATCATATTCCATTTCAGTTGGGAAAGAGAATTTAAAAAAAACTTAACTATCTTACATTCCAATATAATTTAAAGCGATATACAATACTATAACAGTATCTACATATTCAGGTCAAACAACTTCAATATAAATTGTCTTATGCATTCACTGTAATTGTTACCTGGATTGCTGTAATCCCTTGGGGGATATTGCTTCTTTCAATATCTTTCCATGACAGATTGAAATATACACATACAGACAAATATGCAGTGGAATGCAGTTACTCATCTGCCTAACCGAATGTTGGACTGATGCCTGTTGTAGGACACGCTCCATTTACTGCGGGGCAAACGATTTTATAAAACAGATGTAAAATTCTCTTTTCAAGTACAGTTTGGACTTTTTCAGAAAAGCAGAAGCTGCACAGACAGGTTTACAAGAGAAGAATGTGTGGGAGTAAATTGGTATAATTAGGTGCTCTTGGGGAAAAAAAGTACAAGGTAGTGGTAGTTGTCCAGAATCATTTAATTAACAATATTGGTTGTCTTTATTACAATCAAAAGAGGTTTTAGATATTTTCAGGGCAAAGATGGTCATTGATCTTTCCACATAGGGATCTACAGTCATTGCTGCATTTTATTCTCAAATATATTGCTATTATGTTGATATGCTTGATGGATTTTGAAGAATAGTATGCAGAAATAACTACATTCTGGAAATTTCAATAAATTTCAATCCTTATCATGCAAGGTTGACATTTCCATAGGATATCCTGCCCAAAGGTTGGGGTGTGTACTGTGCAGTGTATGTATTCATTTGGCTGACACAATACTAGTCCAATGTACCTGTAATTCTCGTATAGCCACTTTATGATTGTATAGCTTATTTTCTTTCGGTCATCTTATTTAGCTTCCCTGATTCGGTAATCCATGAGGCTTGATGAAATCAAGAGTGTTAAACTGTTAACAAAACTGAGGGCAGAGAGAAGTTGATAATAGCCCTATTGAAGCCACTAGTTCTCAGAATTTAATATTCAGGATGGAGTGGGGAAGGGAGATCAATGTTTTTCCTATAGATGCAACTGAGCTCTTCAGTAAAAATATTGAGAAGCAGAATTAGGAATATCAGAATAAATAGTATATAGACCAGTGTTCATATGTTTTTAAAGGAATTTTATATAAATAACTATGTTAACATAATGTTGTAAAAGTAGTTCAACAGATGGACTGCAAGGCAAAATTAGGACTTGCAGATCTGGAATATATCAGTTGTCCATCTAGGACAATTAGTGTGCTCTAGGGGAAGATTTGATTTAATCAATGTGATAGGCTAAAAAGTGGTTGGGTATGTGCGGCTCAATATGGGATATGAACAAAGTGTAGTTTAGTATGTTATGCAGACTGGCAAATGGTTTAATTTAGTAAGTCTTGGCTTAGCTTATTTTGGTTAACATATCTTGGGGTTTGGAGTTTCAAAGGCAACGGTCCAATATCAAAGTAACTCAAAGGCAATTCATTTAGATGACAGGAAACAGTGCATTTCACAAAAAGGAATGTGAAGGAAGGAAAGGAAAATTGAGTTGCTTTACAGGTCAACAAGAAATAGCCACTAAATTACATGATGGGATGTTTAGACAGATAACTTGGATTGTCTTGTCTTGTAGAATATTACTTTTTAAATTTCTGTCTGCGAAACATCTGGTTAAAAAAAAAATCCTGTAGATGGAAGACCTGAAGTGCCAGAGCCAGATATCACTTTTCCTGAAGAACATACAACTCTCTGCATAAGAATTTTGTAAATAGTTTATTCTTTTATATCACTGACAGAAAATCATAATGATGTCTTGATTTAGGATAGGATCTATGAATGCCACAGTTATTAATATACAGAAGGTATTTGATAAGCCCAAAGATTTGAAAAGCATTGTTTTCTTGATGATTCCTCCCACCCACCGACTCTGCACTTTCCTTATGTAGGAGTGTAAAAATTCCAGGCAATTAGTGTTTACTTCCAGCATCCAGGAATATTTGACATTCCTATACAAAAGTACTGCCAAGTTCTAATAATTTGTCATCCCTGTATTTGGCATGTCTGTGTATGTTTAGTGCTCCAAAAATGTGAAGTCACATGTAGCTTATAGATATGTTTTTAACAGTTTTAAATCCTAAATACATCACTGACTTTCCCAACAACACCTGCAGCAAGCTGGTACTTGGCTCAATTTCTGCCTTGAAGGAAGGGAGTGGAGAAAATGTTGAAAGATAGCCGACTTTGCTACAGTAGCTTCTAGTGGCCATGATGAAAGTAATTATACAAGTCCAACATGTAAGGTTAATTGCAGGAACATATGATATTTTCAAAAGAAGTGAAAAAGAAAATCTGTTACAATCATTGCATATTTTCTGGATTGGTGTTCATTAACTGAGGTTTTTATCCCGGAATTCCATTGTCAGTGTGGCCATTGCTGTACAACTTTATATACCTCAACTATGCAGATTGGGGAAGGCTGCTCTAGACTGTAAAGAATAAATCTTTACTGAAGATAAGAAACCAGTGGCTTCCCCAAGCTAGTTTCTTGATCAGCTAATTAGCAGGCTGGTAAGATTAATTATGTTCCAAGAAAGAATGAAAATCATGATTCCTCCCAGCAAATAGGTTGCAATTACAGGTTTGCTGGTAGAAAGCGTGGTGAATTTTTCCTAACTTCTCAGTCTTTAAGAATAAATGACAGCTGTGGCATGTGACACTGAGGCAGAGTTTTTAATATATAGGCAAAAATCACTCTATGTATTCTATTCCTCCACAAGATTTATTCAATAAAATATGATATAATACAAAAGATGGCTATGCTTTTAAAAATTGGATGGAATGGGAATTTATGTACAGGCCTGATTTGTCCACATACATGAATTTCTTAAATTTCATGTTGTCATGGAAGAATACGTTTCACACTGAAAATAAAAAAGCATACCTCAGTAAACTTAGTATTTTTTATAATTCATTAGTCCAGTAGTATTAAGAGAACAGAAATGTTCCATTACACATTTTAGTTGGAAAGAAGGAGGGTTATAAAGGGAATGTTTAAATGTTTGAGATATGACTATTCATACTATCTAAAAATTATGGAAATGGTATCTAGAATATCTGCATGAGAAAAGTTGTGCCGCAGCATTGAGAGATATTTCATTTTGTGCTAAAGCCTCTGATAAAATGTTTGTAATGTTGGAATTCATTTGATTTTTATCTTCAAGGTTATTGCTGTGGTTATGGACACCTTCACAGATATGGACATCTTCAATGACCTTCAGGAAGCTTGTAAGAAGAGGCTGGTTCCTGTGTATATACTTCTGGATCAGAATTTTCTCTGCCATTTCTTGGAAATGTGTAAAAACATGGAATTCTCCCCTGAACAGGAAAATGTATGTTATGGGACATTTTCATCTTTACATATACATACATACACAAGGTTATTTGAACACTGTTGAAAAAGAGGAAAAAGTAATAAACTATCTTTAGTAATAATGTCGTTAATAGCTAAGTCATTTTATTTCATAAATGATATTAAAAACTTCAGGAGGAGGTAGTGAAGTGTCTACCTTTCAAAATGATTTTCTCTAGAAGATAAAATTTTATCTACACTCAGAAATTTGTAGAATTAGTTTAGTATATATTCATCTGATAGCTTTAAGAGGATTAAGGTTCTCTATCTGCTATCCTTTTTCCCTCTATTTACATTTAATACTGTATATATCAAGTTACCAGCATATTTTTTTGACTGATAAATAACTTCTGCTAGGCTCACTGTCCCATTTCAATTCTGTATGGAGGCAATGTAGCAATTTTATCTGTAACCTAAGCGGTCTTTCACAGGTGCTGAGCTATTTTAGTTTTCTATTGGTTTAGTGAATTTTTTTGAGATCCATTACTAAAAAAAACCCTTAAGGTTCTAGTTTTCTGTAGCATGCACTTTAAGTATCCATTAAATGGAATATGAACAAAAGATCAACTGACCAGGTTAAGACTTCAAGTATTTAGCATCCACTGGTAACTCTTCACTCACTGAAAAACCAATTGAGTGAACTTTGTATTAGAGCTCAAAAGGTTTCCAACAGTCTTAAAATGTGCTAAGTCAATAATTATGCTCCTATAGCAATATAATTGTATAAAGCAAGTATTCTGCTTTATACTTTATAAATGTTCTGTTATGTTCTGCATAACCTTGTGTTTATAAAGATACTCCAATTTTATAAGCTACTAAGTTTGTTTCTGAATTCCCATACTTTCTCAAAGTATGAAATGCACTTTTTCATCTGGAGTTTGACTATATTTCTCTTGCAGCCTGTCTGAAAAATTGACAACTTAAATTTGGGTTAAATCACTTTAACCTCCTGGATAGGTTTTCTTCATCACTAAGGGGGGAAATTATTCTGATCCAGCATATTATGGCAGTATCTTCACTCAGCCTAGATAAAGCTTTAATCAAAACTAAATTGGAGGATTTGGGATTTAGATTTATAAAATGTCATCCATTCCTATTATGGCGCAATTGTAGACTCTCCATTGTCAGTTCCTGGCTATTTCTGTAACAACCCTCATATTTTATATATAGTTATCAACTTATGACCTGCCACTTAGCAATTGTTTGAAGTTCTGATGGACCTTCTTGGGAGGTCCTTATAAAGCAGATTTAAAGTTTCTCAACAGTTGGGTTTTCTTGCAGTCAAATGGCTGTACTTTAGGTAAACAGCAACCAAACTACATTTACAGCCATTTGCAGTGCCCTACATTCATAGCACCATGTTTTATATGTGTTTTTTTCCCTAAAAACCAGCATTACTTACAGGTTTTGGCAAAATTGTACTCCTTAGTAAACCTTTGGTTCACTTAACAACCATAGCATTCATTTAGCAATCATGTCAAAAATAGTCTAATATTAGGTTGTGATGGGCAGGTACCATTATGGTCGTAATTCAAGGACTATCTGTAGTAATGTATGTATTTTTAAAATTTGATTTCAGTTGGAGCACTTCTTATAACTAGAAAAATATGTTAGTCTTCATATAGCAATCGTATGTGGGATTGCTCATATTCAGATATTGAGTCAGTAATTCATATATTTACTCTTCTCATTTACCATGTGTAGCATCTGGCATTCATAAACCTGGTTTTCAGAATTTCTCTTGGATTAAAAAAATTCTAATCTAGAAAACTTAATTTGGTTTGCTACATCTTTAGGAACAGCTATGGGTTGCAAAAAAATAGTTGATTGATATTATCTTATCAACAAATGTTTCAGGCTTGGGTTTTTCTTTCCCTGTATTCTTAATTTTGTATTTATATTTTGTTGAGCTAGAACTATAAATAAATGATTTGATTCAATTTCTTCCATTCTTATCATATTTTCCAGTAGTTATCCCTTGCAGCAGATTTTCTTGACATTTCTTAACGCTGTATCTTCTGTGCCTATTACTAATAAGAATACCGATTTGCTGGTTTGATAGTGAACAGAAGCTCTAATGGAGAAATCTGCAGTTGAAGATAAGGATAGCATTGTGTTGTATAGTCATAAATCTTAGTTTCTGCACTGTGGAGCCCATTTTATCCCTTTGCCATATCAAAGGAAGTGACTGGATGAGGCACAGTTCCATCCTTTTAACTGACAGCAGAAAGAAATCTTAAATCACAAAGAAGGAAAAACAATCACTAAGATTAATTTTGAACAGTTTCAATTTTGGAACAAAATAATGCATGGAACTCATTAGCATTCTGTAGATAAGCATGTTGCCCATACAATAGGCCCTTGTTTCCATGGAGGCTGAGAAAGTTGATTTGACAATGCCCCAAACATTTATATTTCACTATATTATTTCTGAATTGCCATTTTAGCTCTTTTTGTATGTAGGTGGTTAAACACATTGTCTTAGTAATTTTGTTTAAAATTTTGTAATTTTGAAAACAGTTAATGAGAGTCCGAACTATTACTGGAAACACATATTATGCAAGATCAGGAGCTAAGGTAATTGGGAGTGTCCATGAGAAGTTCATGCTTGTTGATGGTGTAAGAGTGACTACAGGCTCCTACAGGTAAGTATCTGTTATAAATTACAGCAAACCTAGCTTGGTCTCTTGGCTTCAATAGGTGGACAAGCTTTCTTCAGCTAAGTAACCCAGTTGATTTGACATAATTTTCCATAATCCTTCAATATTATTTAGTGCTAATAATTTAGTGTTGGAAAAAGACATCCATGCAGGGAAAGCTAAATCCTCTCTTAATAGATCCAAGAATGGATGGATGTTAATGTTTCTGTATGGAATTTGGTGTGAACAGCAAGGCCATGTTTCTTTAAAATATTTTGCTTTATATACATTTTTATATTTAAATGGAACTGTGGTTACTTTTGGGGTTTAAGTTTTCATATTTAAACTGTATTTCAGCTAGTTGTCTCTTCTATTTAGCTGAATTACGAATAAAATACAGTGGATTAATCTTTCTTTGTAAGCCAGTGTTAATTGTTTTTCTCTCTCAGGATGCTTTCCCACTTTTAAAAATTATGGAGAACCCAAGAAGGCTTTTGTTTTGAATGGGTTTTATTCATCAGTATTTATTAAATATTAAAAATTAAAATTGATGCATTTTCTGCCATTTCTCTGAAGGGACTTTAAGGGACTGAAGGGACTTTAATATTGTTTTTTCCCCCAACAAAGTCTGATAAACTTTGAGTTTGTGGACTACTGAGAGGGTTTTGGAGAATGTCCAGGGGTCTTAGGACCAGATTTTAAGGAATACTACTGTCGAATGGTCCAACAAGGTTCAGCTTTTAAAGATCTAAGATTGCTTTTAAAATGTGAAAATTGGAAAGAATGGGGACAAGCCTACATATATTTAAACTGGAATGTATTTTTGTAAGAAATAATATTGAGAAAGATAAAAATACACTTTCACACAGGCTTCCTTTCCTTTATAAACTTTGCTATTGGAAGATTGAGTTTCATCAAGTTAATAATACCATTAATTTGAAGTAGGTCTAATAAGGTCTGCCTGGATTGCCATAAGCTTGTATTTATACATAGCCTGTGGGCTAGAATTTATTCTTTACTGGTATACTTGCAGCCATAGAGAATTCTAGTCCTATTGGAGTTCTACACTATTAGTAACATATATTTAACATTATTGATATATTCAAATAAAATTCATAGGGCATTTATTACAAAAACACAGAATAACTTTCTATTCATTTGTAAAGAATCTTGATTATTAACACTTCAAATCCTGTAACTATAGGTGTAGTTTGGTTGTTCATTTATTCAGTTAAGATTAGGAAGGCAGATTCAAATTTACCCATGGAACGACTTTGAGCAAGTGATATTCTCTCAGCTTAATCTATTGCAGACATAAATATCTACACATCTTTGTGCCCATTTTTCCCTAGATTATAATCTCTTGCTCAAAATATATCATTAAATACTTTAAAATGCATAATTAAATTGTTATTCTTCTAGTGTAGGCTTGTCCTAATAGCCATCTGACAATTATCTAATAGTCATTTGACTTATTAAGCAGCAATGATTAAAATTCTTGGTTTCCCCGTTACATAGTTAACTTATTATTCTTCCCTAGAGAACTCCCAAGTATATTGAGAGGAAAGTACAAGATATAATATAGTATAATATTTTGTCATCTGCTCCTAAATGTAGCCACTTTTCTTTTTTTACCAATTCTATATAAATTGGTGAAGATTGGATGAAAAACTAAAAATTACCTTGCCAGCAATTAAATGTTACAGTACTGTTTGGAAGGAGTAGAATGCTCCTTCAATAAATTTGTTTCAGATCCATGATTGTTATATGTTCCTTTATAGATTAGTATCTCAGCCCCAATCTATTTGATAAATGGGATAACTGTCTACTTTAAAGGGAAGGGAATTAATTTAATTCATACTATAAATATATTTTCTCTTTCCATCTTTCTAGCTACACTTGGACTGATGGGAAGCTGAACAGCAGTAATTTATTGCTACTCTCAGGCCAAATAGTGGAACATTTTGATTTGGAGTTCCGAATCCTGTATGCACAATCTAAGCCTCTTAATTCAAAGCTGCCTCAAAGCTGCAGGACTAGTGTTTGCCATGAACATCTAGTCAATAAACTAACACCTTGCAAAGATTTCACTGTGGGTAACCTTCTGAGAGCTGAGTTTGCTAGGCTGTCAAGCTCCCCCAAGAAACTTGAAAGAGAAATAGAACAGGTGAAAGAGCTCCAAGGGGGGCGGATGAGTGCTAAACGGCCACACCTTAGTGGTGAAGAGGAATGGCATAGTGGTTCTGAAATCCTAATAAAACCTAAAGAGACAAACAATCAGTCCACTCAGACTGAAACTTCAAATGAGAAGCGAGAAACAACATTCTTAAATTGTGCCACACAAACTACTACTTCTGTGGTTTCAGCCACCACCCAGACCACTACTCGATCTAGAATGGTAGGCACTCAGACGATAGTTGTATTCAAAACTTCTATGACACAGACTGACAAAAGAGATAATATGGAAGTACCCCTGGCTCAGAGAATTCCTGATCAGAGAATTCCTGATCAGAGAATCTCCTCTAAAGAAGGCTCTCCTGTTTCTAGAAAATCCACCTCAACTTCTTCTAGTGCACGATCACTTTCTTCATTGTCCTCCCAGTGTTCGCGGGCAAGTTCTGCTGGTTCACTAACATCCCTTAGGTCTATTGACTATTCTGTCAATCATCGGGGAGATTATTTCCGCAAACTGAACAAGGAGAGGGAATTTCACTACTCTGTCATTCGATCTAAGCTTAATCATATGGTTTCCATGCTCTCTAGGAGGGGAAATGCAGCTGATAATTACAGAAGTTGCCATCCAATGAGGTGTAACTTAAAACCTAGACAACAGATTAGCACAAGCCTAATAAATCTTAGAGACTTTGCCCTGTATACTTCAAGTGACTGCTTCTGAGAAATGCAAAAGGAGGGAGCTGTTATACACATAGTTGTTAGCAAGGATATGCTTTTCTTCTTAAACTGCCCAGTTCTGTAGTATTATAAGACTTGATTGAGGCATGGGAAAAAAAAACCCTTGTGTGCAGCAGCGCCAATAAGGGGGTCTACCTTAAGAGTACAAAAGAAGGCACTATTTTATTCTATAGGATTTGTTTTAGGTACAGCTGTTGAAGGGTATGCCAGGCTTTGTACTTCAGCCTGTTTATTTTGTGGTACCTTATGAACTGGGGAGCACGGGGAATTGACTTTTTGTCAATGCAGTTTTTCTAAAATTTTGATTTTTTTTTATTCAAGAGTATGATCCAATCAAGCACTTTTCAAGCCTCATGACCTTGCTTTTAATAAAAGTATGGCAAGTTTTCCACACGTCTCTTGCTAATCTTATGCTATAGTTAGACATATAGTGTCGATGAATTGAATGAAAACCATTTATTTGCAACCATGGATTTTAGCAAAATAGGTTGAATGTACATTTTGAAAATAAAATATTTTTAAAAAATGAACATGTTTCCAAAAGTGTGTTAAGACATTTGAGGATCCAGATCTAGTCTCATGATTGTAATTCTCTGATGAGCTTCACAGTTTCAGTGTACAGTTATAGTTTATGGCTATAGGCTATGTTCAGTTTTGGGGTTAGATTAATAATCAAACCATGATTAATAGCTTAACGTAATAAACCTATTGTGGTATGAGAAACTTATGATAACACCAAATATGCTATTTTAGGATTTGTGAATCCTACTTGTAAAGCTGCAATGCAAAAATTGTTAAAATAAGCAATTGGCTCTGACTTCTAGTGGAAGTATGAAATAAACATGGTTCTATCAGAGATTGACCAGAGAAGTAGGCAGAACCATGGTCTCCCACAGGTCTAAGAGCCAGGAAACAAAAGGATCAACCATCACAAAACTCTGGCAGAGGCTTTCAAAGAACATTGAGCTCATGAACCTCTCTAATGTTTAGAAATTGCTTGTTTACTATTCAAGGCTTTACAAAATGACACAAAATACTTGTAACATTAAAAATACTTCAGATTTTTCAAGAATGGGGAGAAACATCAGTAGCTACAATATCAGAAATGTCAGCAATGGATGTCTACTTTTTATTAATAGACTAATAGATTAATGTCCAAAAGAGATTCTGATGCTGAATTTCCAGAACCAGAAATATTGAATAATAAATTGTGGATTACAATATAGACAAGGTAATTAAAATGGCATTACAATTGGCAAGATGACCCTAATAAGGATTTTTTTTTACTGGATATACAAAATAAAGCTGGATAAACTTGAAAATCAAGTGGAACTACAAGTGACAATCCAAGACAATGACCAGGATACTGCTTTCTGGCTCACTGTGCTCAGCCCCAAAGACCTGTTTCTTGACTTGCTGCTGGTTCGACCTGATCATGGAAGACAACAGAACAGAAAAGAAAGAATTCCTCCCCTGAATTTGAGAAAATAACAAAATATAAAGACTTGCAAAGAAAAGGAAAATGACTGGTAAAATAAAACAAAAATATACCAATAGTAATAGATGCCATGAATCCAATCCCAAAACATCTGGAGTACCATTTGAATACGATTGATATTGACAAAATCATCAGTCAATTGCAAGAGGCAGTTTTACTTACAATAGCTTACATCCTATAACAATACCTTTAACACCATTAAATAATGAATCCTAGGTCTTTAGGGAGATGGGATAAAAATGCCTAATCCATCTTAAACATCTAGTTCATTGTGTGACCAACTATAATAATTTACTAAACTTGTACGCTGGCCAACTCAATGACTGGCTGATTCAGATAATTGCCCTCCATTTTGATGAATTCTGTGTAATTAAACAATCTGCAATTTGTTTCAGATCACTGCTCTAGTTAAAGATTTCTTCCCAGCCACTGA
>JANHFJ010002329.1:204310-214548 GCA_032468195.1 Cerberus rynchops
TGGGTGGAAATGATCTTGTAGACAACCCTCACTCTGTCAGGGATTTAGGAGTACTCATCTCAAAGGATCTAAGCCCCAAGAGCTCACTGTAACAGCATTGCCAAAAAAGGCATTAAGAGTTAACTTAATCTTGTGAAGCTTTTTTGGTAATATTGTCCTGCTTACTAGGGCATACAAACCTTTGCCAGATGAATTCTTGAATACAGCTCATCTGCCTGGAATCCATACTGTATATTGAACATTAATTGGATTGATGGATCCAGAGGTATTTCACGAGAATGAGGGGTGGTTGTAAATCACTGCTGCTCAAAATATTCTCTATTACATATTACATATTTTACATAATTACATATTACATATTATATTATATTTTCAATCACAGAAATTTATTAGCCGAGTTTGAGATACTGTTTCAATCCAGCCTATCTCACAGGGTTCTTGTTGGAAAAAAAATATTGCTACATATGGTGCCTTGAATACCTGAATGAAAAGTGGGACAGAAATCCGATCAATAAACAAATAAATCCCTCTAATATATCTTCAGCAGAAACCAACCACTTGAAATAATTACCTCTGTGCTATCAACGTAATTCATGAAGGATTACTTATCATCAAAGAATGATGGACATATATGCCTAGTTATCAGAGTACAGATGTGCTTAATGAGATTTTAAATATGGGACTGAAATTCCTAGAATTCCCAACAAGCATGATCCTCTGAGCCATCTCATCTGGAATATGCCAAAGGCAGTATAATACATCTAGATACAGAATGTAAATGAAATCTGAAACAAGATTTTGCAATGGGGAATGCTGTTACCAGATGTCTACTCTATTACTCAAGGGGACTGTAGTATTTTAATGTATCTAAGAAGATCTATGGAGCTAACTTTTTAATGTTAAGAATGTTAATGTCACATTATGTTCCAAAAGTTTGGAATTCAGCTATTTTTGAAAAAGTATGGTTACATTGGACCTGCGATGTTGTCGAGAGAATTAGTTTGAGATTTAATTCAGAAATAAGAGCATGTGGAATTCTGGGAGTTGAAATCCACACATCTTAAAGTTGGGAAGGTTGAAAAACGCTGCTGGTCAAAGAAGGTCATAGCAAACCGCTTCTGCGTTTCTGCCGAAGCCTTTACCCTCATCTAAAATATCCCAAAGGCTGGCTGCCCTCTCGGGGACGCAAAACGAAAATCCTAAAATCCTACTGCCCTTGGGCGGTAGATTGGAGGAGAGACAGCCGCTTAGCAAACGCGAGGGAAAGAAGCCGTGGTAACCACCAGCCAATCCCCAAACGCCTGACGATCACATGGTCCTTGCAATGGCGAGAAGCTTCGTTCTTTTCTTTTTTTAACCTTTCACCCCAAGATGGCGGCGCCCGTGGGTCCTTTGAAGTTTTGGAAACCGGGTAAGCCTTGAATTTCTCGGAAGAGACGGGAATATAAACGCCACGGGGCGGGGGGAATAAGGAGTGGAAAGGTGAGGGCTGCTTTTCTCTAGTTTTGGTGGAAAACGGGTTTCAGTTTGCGAAAGGACGCCGGCGGGAAAGGCGATAGAGAATGCAACGATGATCTATTTTGGAGGACAGACGCACGAATCTTGTGACATTAAATAAATAAAAAAAAATAGGTGGCCGGTTACAAATTAACAAGGCTAGTTATCCTTACCCAGATCCAATCATCCTGATAATTTAATCTTTGAACATGCCGTTCATTTGACTTAGAGGCTTATGAATTTTGAATGGAGAAAATATTAAACATTGTAATCTCTTCAAAATGGTTGTAATAAAGGCTACAAATAATACAGTTAATATCTGGATATACAGTCGAAGGACCACTGTGTCTGTTCTAAACAATTGCTTTGTACTACAGAAGATCCTGTTATCACAGTACTTGACTGCCATTACATTTACATATAACAAGCTAGCAAGAACAGCATCTAATTTCACCACTGAGGGTTTTTACCTTACTACTTTTTAATGGATTGGAAGTTTTTCCTCAAATCCACAATACCCCGTTAAAATTTAAAATCATATCCTTTCAGTTCAGATGACAGTTATCTTAAAATCATTTCACGTTATTACTGCTTTCTATACAATAAAAACACTTATTTTGCCATTGTGCTAGTTAGCATTCATTGCCTATTAAAATAAATTCCTTTTTAAAAAAATTAATGGAAGAGACTAGTGCACCTCTCTCAATATATTTTAAATGTAAATATTGGGTTGGCTTGCCTCTAAGGGGGTTGACTGGAGCAAAAAAAGATGGCTATATTTATGGGTGTGTTAATTTTGCATATTCTACAACTAGAATTAGACTGGTCATATATTCAGTGATTAAACCCCATGAGTCTTTACTTAGCTAATGTATCAGTGGAATATTATAGGATTCTTTTGTATATCAAGCTGCTTAATCTCAATCCGATGCATTTATTTAACACCACCTGAATGAGGTAAATAGGTCTACTCCATACCAGTGCATGGTAATTGGATGGGGGAGCAGGAGGACTGCCAATAAAGAGAACCACAATTTTCTTCTAGGAAAAACCTATAAGAATTTGATAATTCTGTATAAGCATACATTATTCTACATACAGCTTAATTTCACATTTCCATTAACCCATTTTATCCCTGCATCCTTTTACGTTATTGAAGGGTAGAAAAAAAAAACCCTGCTGGCTGCCAATTTGTAATATGATCTTTGAAGCTAAATATATTTTTGAATAATAATTCTATAACTATTTACTTGCAAGAAAGTTCTATTTAATTTAATACACAGTTTTTAAATAACTACTTATCAAATGACTGTTATATACAGAGTGATCAGTGTTGACAGGCACTTCTATTTAATATGACTGTGATAGTTATATGCACTTTGTTCTTTATATGTAAATAGTAAATAATATACAAAAATATATCAAAATTTAAAAATAGGCTATAAATTTTTGAAGTACAAAAAAAAATAAAGTGAAGATTGCTGAAAAGAAAACACATGACTGACTGCAC
The DNA here is from genome assembly GCA_032468195.1 of Cerberus rynchops. NCBI lineage: Eukaryota > Metazoa > Chordata > Lepidosauria > Squamata > Homalopsidae > Cerberus > Cerberus rynchops. Next base: position 207,318 of record JANHFJ010002329.1, read on the forward strand.
AGCTATCTTCCCAATTTTTTAAAGTTAGATTCATTCCAGTTCTTTCATCTACTTAGTGAAGTTCATAAACCCAATACCCCAATGTCCACAATAGTTTATTTGTAAAATTCTTTAGAGCCAGGTCAATCATACAAAGGATAATTTAGAAATTCTTCCAAGGTGAAACATCCCTTATTTAATCATGTGCTTGTTGAATAACTCATTCACTTGCATCTTTAAAACATACTGAGCCACAGTTATGTAACCCTACAGTATACTGTTTACATATACCCTAGTATAGCATATAACATAACATATACTTTTTTGGGCATAGTGCAATGTATAAATTAAGTTCTTTTCTGTGCTGCATAATTTTGAAAACAGCCATGACATGTTAAAGAAACATTTTCAAATCTGTTACTTTGAGATGTGTTCAGACTGCAATAAGATCGTTTCTGGGCAATCTATTACACTAAATTGATAGCAATGCACTTACCTTATATAAGTAAAGCATTTATGTGGTATAAATTGTAGCTAATGATAAATTTTGGCAAACCTGAATTTATAGCAGCTTTTTGAATTGCAACATGTGAAGATGTGCATATGCATGCTGCTTAATATTGCTGATAGTATCTTAAAATTGTAATATGCTGTAATAATGAGCCAATTTGAGGTACAGCCACCTGGCTAGCAACTGGGAGACCAGGAGTTCTAGGCCTGCCTTAAGCACCAAAACCAGCTAAATGAGTTTGGACTAGTTACTCTATCTCAGCTGTAGGAAGAAAGCAAAGGCAAAGCAGTTCCAAAAATATTGCCAAGGAAAGTGCATGGACTTGTTCCTGAGTCAGCAGGAATCAGGGTTGATTTGATGGATCATAAGAATAGCAATTCATTATGTAATTAAGCTGTAATTATTTTTTACCCTCCTGTAAACTGAAGAGCCCACTGCAGCTTGCATATACATGTGATCTTTGACTGACAACCATTAAAAGTTATAATGGCACTGAAAAAAACAGATTTATGACCATTTTACACCATCTCCATGATCATGTGACCAAAATTCAAACTTTTGACAACTGGCTCATATTTATAATGGTTGTTGTGTCCCAGACTCATATGATCACCATCTGCAGTTTTTTGGATCCTGGAATCAGTGAGTCCCCAGAATGAAAATTGTTTGTTGTTGTCAGGGTTCAGCTGAAGCCTGTTGTTCCCCATCCAGATTCTCAAAACCTTCAGGAACAGGAATAAGACCAGGGAGGGAAATGTATAATTGAGTATCATCAGCGATGATATCTCATTTCATGCAATGGATGAGCTCAGTCAGTGGCCTCATGTAGATTCTGGGAAGGAGAAGAGAAAGCACCAAGCTTTGTGACACCCCATATCATAAGGGCCAATGGTGAGATCTCTCCTTCCCAATCACAACCAGCTTGAAATGACTTTGAATGAAGGAGGTGAACCAGTGCAAAAATATGCCAACTTGATATGTAAACTTGAGTTTACAACTCAAATATGAGTTGTAAACTCCAACCATCTGATTCAAATGGTCAACAATATCAAAAGTCAGAAAGAGATCATATAGGGTAAATATGGAAACACTATGTCCAATCCCACTCACAACAGAGGACATCCAAAAACACAACAAGGACTCATTGTTTAGATTTTTTTAAATCCAGCTTTTTTAATTCCTCATAATCATGGTATCTATGGTAGTATCATAGAAATGCATATATTTCAGTCTGCAACCAGTAATGGTAGCTCTTTTTAATTTCTGAACCATTATTTAAAAAACCTATACACAGTGCATTAGAAAATTCACCTTGCAGACCATTGAAAAATACATAACCGAAGACCAATCTGTCCTCATCTGATACCGACGTGACTGGTATGCCAGCAAGTTGGGTTTTTTTTTTAATCTTTTAAAATACTAAACTGAAAAGCTCTGAATTTGGGAGGACTAATCCTCTTAAATATAGTGTATCAAATTACAAATAAAATTGTGAGCAAAACATTTCTTTACCTTTGTAGTTTTGTAAAAATTAACATCAAATTAATAATAATTTGTTTGCTTGGGTATGTGTAGGCACAGAAGGACCAGGTGTCAGCCTCTCAGAGGAAAGACAGAATGCTGCTGAAAGTTCAAGTGTTTCGGTCATCTATAATCCCTTTATTTCCCTTTCTATTGAGCAACAGAGGCAAAAGCTGCCTGTTTTTAAGGTATGAATGACACTTATTATTTTGAACTGCAGAATTGCAAACATTGCCATTTAGAGATGCTCTGCCTTTTCATATTTTAAACTGATTTTGCAAAATAGAAAATAAATGTATTTTTAACATATGTAGGTCACAGTATGCTGTGACAGAGTAATTTTTCCTATCTCAATGTATGGGAACCTTGTGACAGCAATACAAGCTTGCCACTATTCACTGTTGATGTAAACATGAGTTGAATTGCATGCGTATAAGAATTCTGTGCCAGAGTGTAGTTTGCTTGGTAAAGATTATGTGTCTCCTTGTGTTAATTATGTGGTATGATTTTATGTATATTAGTGTAACTTTTTAAAGTAAATTATATATAGTACAAATAAATCTGTTTTATGGTTTGTTTAAGAATATATGAGATAAAGCATTCTATTTAAATATTTCCATAGTGTCATCATAAAATGATTTGCATCCTTACCCCTTTATTGAAATTTCTTTTATGAGGTACTTTAATCCATGTCTGAATATCTATTTCTCTTCCAGCTTAGAAATCATATCCTTTATCTGGTAGAAAACTATCAGACATTAGTGATTGTTGGAGAAACAGGATGTGGGAAAAGCACTCAGATTCCCCAAGTGAGTATTAATAATCTGCATTTATTTGTTTATTAATGGCATTACTTGACCTGATTGTCAATCATTTTCCATGAATGGATGTATCACTTTCTCTGTCCTTTTGTCTTCTAGCGCTCTTCTAGCGCTGCTGCCCTTTGCCTGCTGACTGACCCTTGCTGCTCCTACTGCTCCTGCCACTTTGTGACTTTTTGCTAGCCGGGTTAGCCTTTTCGCCCTGTGCTTGCTGCCCCTGCCATTCTGTGCTTATTGGCCTTGCTGCTCCTGCTGGCTTTTCTGCCCTGCACTTGCTGGCCCTGCCACTGTTCACAAAAAGTAGGCATGCAACTTAGACAACGCATATGCAGTGTTCTTCATCTGCAGTGGATGGAATAAGATGGCGGAGGTCTGCAATGGCCAGAAAAGCCCCTTTTGCCATTATAGGGCCAGCAAGCACAGAGTGGCAAGGCTGATGGGATGACAGAGCAGCTAGATTGGCCTAGATGGTGGAGTACAAGGCGGTTAAAAGGGCAGAAACGGAGGGATAGGTTGGTGGGGAGAATGAAAGGAGGGTAGTCCTTTACCTTACGAAGGCTTGAGGCTGGGAGAGACCATTGTATTGTGTTGGGTCCTCGTATAGCAACAGGTTGGATTTGGTTAGCGAACCCAGTTGCCATCACTAAGCAATGAGGTCATGTGAAATTGTACCTTATGACCACATTGCTTAGTGATGGATATTCTGACCCCAATGACTGTCGTAATTCAAGGACTCCTTGTAATGTCCTTTGATAATAAGCATATGTGTGTCACTTATATATTTTTTTCTGCTTGTATGCCATAACCTTCATAACCGTGGCTAGTTTGTAATTCGTGAATGCTGAGCAGAAGTCATTGAATTGGTAGGCCTACTGGAATTAATGATTCTAAATAATCATATCTAATTTGCCAAGTGGTCCAGTTGGAATAACTAGAACATGAATCTATCTTTTTTTTATTGGAATTGAAGTCAGCTATTTGTAGCAGAGCAGCATATTCCCAAAAATTCTTCACTTTCAAATTAATATTTGCAAATAATTGTATTAACTCCATGGTGAATTAATTTATACTTTTTCTGGACAATCAATCTAATGAAAATATTTTACAATTTTCACATTAGCATTAATTCTTTGCTATTATATCTCATAATAACGAATTTAGGTCTAGAATTTGTTTTTGCCGCTAAAGCACTCTCTGAGATGACCTTTATTGAAGATTTTCTGGAAAATGGAAACAGAAATTATTTGCTACCGGTTCCCTTTTTCTATGTAACCACCATAACACCATTCATAAAATTCCAGAAGAACCTTCAACTTTCCAGGACAGATTTTCAAAGAGCTGAAGAGGAAGACTATAAAAATATATATTTCTTTATTTAGCCTTCAGAATCATTCCGCCAGATTAAAAGCTTTTGCTGATTAGGATAGCACATTCCATTTATAGAAACCAAAATATAGATCCAAGCCCTTTCAAATATATTAATCTGATAGCTAATGACTGTCCAACTAAGTTAATTGATAAAGTGAAAAAATGGATTACACATTTTTCTAATGTCTATTAAATATTTTCTAGATAATTTAAGAATTGTAATTTATTTATTTAGATTTTATTAAAAAAACCCAGGAGTTGTTTATTGTCTTCATTATGCTATTTTATTATAGAGGTAGTCCTCACTTACCAACCACTCATTCAGTCACTGTTCAAAGTTGCAACAGCACTGATCCAGTGGTACTTATAATTGGTTCTTGAAGTTCCAGACATGATTCAGGCACTTAGCTACTGGCCTGTGCTTATGATGGTTGCAATGGCAGAGAGCCATGTGATTGCCATTTGCAGTCTTCCGTGCTGGCTTCCCATAAGCAAAGTCAATGGGAAAGCTGTCAGGGCAGGTCACAACTTACTCCAATAAGTCCTTCTATCTCCTTATGATTGGACAGCACTGCATCCCCCTTCCTTTGGCCTTCCTGCACTTGTGCACAGCCTGCGTTGAAGTTTCCAGGGCCTACCAGACTTCCCTATGGCACCTTTGCTCTCCTTATCTGGACTGCCACCACTTCATGCTTAATGATCCATAGTTCTTGAAGTTACAGTGTCAGCCAGGACTGCCAGGAGGGTCGTCACTAAGTAATATGATCACATGATATCATGCTTTATGACTGCATTGCTTAATTGTCACAACTCAAGGACTACCTCTACATTGAATTCTTACATCTACAATCTTTTTCCAGTGACACTACCTGCAGGACAATAGAAATGGAGGGAAAATGTGGAGGAATGAAAAATAATGAAAAACAAAGATTAATATAGAATTTATACATCAGTTTTAATGAATATTTTTTTCCTATGACAGTATCTAACAGAAGCTGGTTGGACTGCTGAAGGCCGGATAGTGGGAGTAACACAACCTCGGAGAGTTGCTTGTATTTCAGTGAGTGGCCTGGATTCCAAATTCTGAGATTTCTCTATATGTTATTTTTACAGAATGTTAGATATTTTAATCAAGTGTGTAAAGTCTGTCAAAAAGTATTTTGCAAATACATTAAGCATTCTCGACATTAGTCAATACTTATGAGACACCAATAAAGGTACAGATAAATACTTTCCACAGGTTTTCATTGAAAATTTTTTGCAATGGTATCTTAGAATGTTTTATTTTATTTTTTTATTTGATGTGAGGGCAGTAATTTGTAGTTAGGACATGTGCATATTCACAACATAGTCTGATGCTTTTCACAATTGAATAGGTTTTGATAACAATTTCCTCGTCCTGGAAAAAAACATCACGCCTTCATATGTGGAGGAAAGTATATTTGATTATGTTGCAGCTTTGCAAATAATATTTAGTGCCTGCCTTCAGTAAAATTTCACACAAATTTTTCCATTCCAAATCTGGAGAACCACAATTGTTTTTATGTACAAAATAAAAATATATATTTTGTTTTGAAATTGAAACAAAATCATATTTAGTTCTGCTGTACTATCTTGGCTTGGCAGAAACAAAATTTGGACTATTTTAGTTCTGAGCTTTGGCCAAGCTTTGGCCACTACAAAACAAAAAAATTCTGGAGAAATGTTATGGGACAGGTAGAGCCAACCTGGTGCCCATTGTTCTTTTTTACAATCTCTTCTGCTTATCCTGTATGCTGATCTGCTTCCTATTTCTCTGCACCTTCCTTCCTTTTCCTTCTTCCCCTGCCTCCTCTCAGTGACTGCTGCTGATGCCATCATAAACAAAACCCATTTTCATTTGCTTTTTCCTACTGCTCCTGTACACCCCAAACCATTTCTGTCCAGAACAATTACCTCTCTGTTTATATGTGAAGTAAAACAGTTCTGCTTCATTCCATATGCAGACCCAAACACCTAAAAAGTACACTTTGGGATCAGGCATGGGCTGTCCAAAGGTATATGTTTTGTATAACACTACCTACAGAGTAGACAAATAAACATCTGGAAAGTCTTTGACAGTGCATTTAGACTAATCAGTGTATTTCATTATAATTTATTGCATGAGTTGAACCTTTTTGACACAGGGCACAAACGGATCTTGTAGTGGATAACTTAGATCCAAAGTGCTATTTTGGGAATGCTAAAGTGCTTATACATGTTTAATATTCGATATTTTATTAACTCTATTAAATTGATTTGAAAGCAATCTTGGTTTCAATAATGGGCTGCCGTTTAATGGAATTAAATGGCACACAAGATAAATTGATATTCCTTAGTTTTATATTTCTTTGGATACTGCCAAAAGCTACAGTATGTCTCCAAGAAGGTTCTTTCTTTCTAATAAGATTAATCAATTTTGATGCTAAATTTAGAGGGAGACTGACATTGGAACTCCCTTTCCACTTCCCAAGTTGAGTCCTTTTCATATCACTAAAGTCTGGTGTTGGGAATATATGTGATTAAACCTGAGGCATATCAGTTGGTCTTATGAATGTGAAACTTCCTGCATTCTCTTGGTTTCTGACCAGTTTAAAGCAGCCATTAGTTTAATTTTCTCCTGCTGCTTATAATGGGGAGAGGTTGATTAGAACAACAAATGCTACTTATAGGAAAGGTGTTCTCTGCTACTCCCTCATCTTCACCTTTAGAAAAGGGTTGGATTCAGTGTACTGTCGCAATAGCAGAATGCTCAGACTATGCCTGTAGCTAGAATTTCATTTCCTGGGTTCTGCTGCATGATTTGCAAATTAGTTTTATGTATTAATTTCTAAAAAATTAAATAAAATTTAAAAATAGTCACCATCCTGTGAGAATGCCAAATGCACACAAGATTTGGTGTTCCTAAAATTTCATCCATTTACTCTGTTGACTCCCCAAAGTGACAAGGACCAGTTTAATCTGTAAAATTAGGAAAATTAGTAAATAGCACTAAATAGTTGCTTTGGTCTCA
>JANHFJ010002329.1:277224-294271 GCA_032468195.1 Cerberus rynchops
TATTAGTTCACACAAACACACCATTCTCCTATTCTGGCCCAGCCCCTCTGTCAAATTTTAGAAACCATTGTGGCCCGTGAGTCAAAAAGTTTTCCCACCCCTGATCTAGGAGATATTCCTTTGCTGTAAATTTAGTTATCTATTTGCTGACAATATAAAACAAGTAGCATATGGAATAAAGCACGAAACCTTCCCTATCAAAAGTAACAGAAAATTCAAGAATAGCAAACTAATCACAAACAAACAGTTATGCTTAAAAGTGAAAGGTCCCATACTACACAAGATTTTATAAGGTTTCTCCAAAAAATACGATCTCTACCTGAAGATAAAACAACAGGAACGATGCCAGATCAACATTTCAGGGATAGCTGATCCATAATTACTATCCCTAGCTGCAAACTACTACTCATAATTCATGCGTGTGTGTATTATTTGGCATAGAACTTTTAAACAAAATACGTTGTATGGGAGAAGCAGTCTGTTTCCAGATTCTCTTGCCAGACTCTGAGTAATAAAAGCATGTTTTTCATACAAAAGGTCTCAGTTCAGTCCCCAGCATCTCCTCTTCAAAAATAAAGTGTCATGCCCCTTGGCAGGGTTTCTTGCCAAAGGAAGAAAAACCTTTGTGACACATGGCAGACTTCTGTTTGTTTTAGAACCCAAAATAAGGCAGATATTTGTGAAAATCATGCAACACAACTCTTCAGATATACTTGTTTTGCCTAGTATTTTCCTTACACATTTCCCAGACGCTTAGGTTAAAATGGTCCTTGTGCCTCTCAGTGTGTTTTTATTATTTGAGGGGGAAGGAGGAGGGGACGGGGAAAGACTAGTGAAGATTATTCTGGATCTTCCAGAGACAAAAGTTATACTACCATTGATGTCCATATATCGTCTTTACTTTTAAATTAAAAAGGAGATTAACAGTCTTATAATAAATAACAATCTTATATTAATTTACACTAAAAAAAATTATCAGACAGATGTCTGTATCTGAGAATGCCTATCTAGTTGCAAGTCTCCACTTTGGTTTTAAGACCCACATGGGAAACTGTTGAATTGACCACAGAGACCTAGCAAGAAAAAGAAGTGTGAAAGTGCTATCGTCATCCCAACTGATTAAGAAGTTCAGAAAATTGTGCCATGTTAAGGTAACTGTCTACAGTACTTCTCATTTGTCCTTGGCAATTCACTTTTTGCTAAACACATCGAAAAGTAATACTGTCCTACAGTGGTTTCTTTCCTCTGCTTAATCTACACATTCACTGTTTTGATTGAATCTGCACACCAATCTTTACATTTTTGTTGACTTTGTGGTTGTGATTGGTGCCCCTTCAGTCTGATTAGTCAAAAGGTTATAATAAGTAGACTAAAGTGCGCTATTTACTTGCATCACCCTGACTTCTTTTTCAATTATTTTAAGAACAGTTAAAAAGTATACTTAAATTATGCTTGCATGCACTCAACCAAAGTTAGAAATATTAATAATGGTTTATGTCCAGCTAGATAGAAGCTTGGCAGATTTCAAAATATTAAATTTAAGCAGAAATTAATTCTTGGACAACTACTTAAAAATCCAAAAGAACTAGACTAGAGCTCTACCTCCATCCAGGTCTCAATGTATTGTAGGTCATAGCCAAAATGGTCAATACTTGATGATTGTTTGGATTTTGTTCTATTTTTTTTAAATCTCTTTTTATTATATTTTACTATATATCTTGTGAGCCACTGAGGATCTTATGGTCACAAATTTTGTAAAATTTATGTCCAATAAGTGTGTTGTCTGCTGGAAATTAATTTGTTATCAACAGAGTAATAGAATCATTCACTCTTCCTTTAACTACAATATGTGTTAATTATTTCATGAAAAAGAAGCAGCGTTGGAATATATCAACATTGATATATATCAATGTTTAATAGTAATATGAAACAATTTGTCCTCTGGTTTCCGATTTTTTTCTGTTTCCTGATAAATCAAGACCCCTACATCTCTTAATGTTCCCTGTGTTGCCTGCCCTTTTCAGTCTGAAAAATAAGTAACTTTCACCTGATTTGCACAGTTCAATTCTACAGCCGAATTGAAGGAGATGGAGTTATTTTGTTTTGAGATCCCTGTTCTAAATAAAGGGAATGAAAATGAGGAAGAAAAAGAAAATTCTGCAAGGAAGGTGGAGAAAACTTGGATTTGTTCAAGGCGGCTCTTAAGTGACTACTTGCATACATGTTCCTATGGTTGAAATTAAAAAGGGATTAAAAATATGAGAATAGAGAGAAATTTGATGCAGCAGCTTATTGAGATCAACATCAGCCATAGAATTCTAGGAATAAAATAAACATGTTTTCCAAACTTAGAGGTGCTAGTGAGAAAATAAACACATTTGCTTGAAGCTTAGAATTAATGTGCTAGAAGCTAGTAGTGTTTGTGTATATGTTCTCTTTCTCTTTGTGCGCATAAGCCTTTGTTGCTGAATATCAGTAAGTCAGCTTTGGGTTTCCCAAAAAGTATTGCACCGTTTTTCAAGGCAAGAGGCTGAGAGTTGATGTTATGGTGTGAATTACATTGCAAAATGGTTGTCGGCTGTCCCAGTCAGCACTTTCTTAGATGCCATAATGTGCAGTAAATGCTGTGATTGCAGCTATTAGGATTATTGTGGTGGTGCATTTTTGGAAGAAAAGGGAGAGCCACAAATTAACAGCCAGTGAAACGTGCTTCTCTTTCCTTTTTTTTAATTACTCAACTCCCTTAAATCACTCTACTGCCTCAAGCTTTAATTTCATTGACATTTATATCACTAACATTATTAAAAGATAAAAGGCAAGAGTTTTTGTTTTCCTGTGTGTACGCTAAAAGAACCATTTTGTCATTCCTATTTCTCATTACATTTTAACATGGTGATTCCAAAGGTGTAAAGAACACCTTTAAAATCTATGTTAGGATGTGCCTGTAATGTTATGCCCTTTAAAGCTGTGAATCGCTTTGCCTCCTTAATCCTGCCTGTCTCTGTTGTGCCCAACAATATATTCCTAGCGATGGACAACGGATGTTGTCAAATGCTCTGATGCATCCTTAATGATGGTTGCCTTACAAGCCCCATTGTTTCTGCAAACTATAATGCTGGCTGGACAAAAGGAAAGACAGGATATTTCTTAATCCAGAAAAAAACCCCATCATATTCTATGCCCCAATTATCAAAGTTTTTCCATGCTGTTGCCAAGCATTCTCTCTCCTCTGTAAATTCCCATGTACTGTATAAAATCACCAGGCAAGAATTGGGAGGTTTTTTGTTTTTTTCCAGAAGTATAGTATATGACAGATTTGTGTACAATGTTACAACAAAATGGGGATCTGGTGAGTTTTAAAAAGGGGAATTATTAGAGTAGTATCTTTCATTATAAAAAAGAAAAATGGTTTAACTAGCATACATATCCACTGGTATTTAAGAAAGCAAGAAAGGAATTTAAGCTCATGTTTATGAGTTCGATAAACAACTAGACAGAGACAGTCCCCCTCCCTCATGCAGCCACTCTGCTGAACACCTAATTTCCACAGTGCAGTCTTACATCTAAGTATATTTATCCACATCGTAGGGCTGTATTACTATTATCCTTCTCATCTTTCCTATTACCTTCTATTACTGGTATCTTATGATTATATTATTTTGTTGTTTATATGTACACTGAGAGATCATGCACCACAGACAAATTCCTTGTGTGTCCAATCACACTTGGCCAATAAAGAATATTCTAATAGTCTACATATACACTAGAATTTAGATAACAAGCAAGGAATTTAAGCTCATGTTTATGAGTTTGATTTGATATCCAGATTTGGAAGGGTGGCATCAAAATTTTAAAGTATTGTAAATAAATCACTGTATTTCAAAATGTGGTTGAGATCAGAGAGGTTAAGATCCCATAGGCATTTTAAATGCAAACTGATAAACATTTAGCATATACAAACACAATTGTAGTTATACAGTTGAACACAATTGTAGTTATAAAGAAACAAACATACAGCAGATAATTGACACTGCAGTGAGTGGTGTTAGAAGAGTCAATAAGAACTAGAAAAAATAAAGGAAATATAAAGACTTTCATATGGAGGGTGAATGAATGTGGAAAAAGAAAGTAGTACAGTAGTGGTACCAATAATGGTAGGTGCAATTAGTGTCATAACAAAGCACCAAATAAAGCAGTTGGATGCAGATAGGAATGGACAGAATCTTATTAATAACAAAATGTTTCATTATTTGGAACAGTATTCCTTCCTTCCTTCCTTCCTTCCTTCCTTCCTTCCTTCCTTCCTTCCTTCCTTCCTTCCTTCCTTCCTTCCTTCCTTCCAACATATCCTATCAAATAATATCATGTTAGGGTAAAATACATAGTTATGCATACCTTAAATACCTGTATGGAGGAAGCAGAGATACTGAAGACAAATAATATTGCCAAGATCTCTTGTGGTAGAACTAAAGGAGAAAACTAGCTTCTCCCAATTTAGATACTTGATGCAGCAGCTGAGTGTTGAGTCTTCTCTTTGCTGAGCTCTATAATTTTGCATCATTTATTTTTCTTTCTTTGACTAGTATAACCATAGAAATTACTTTTTTTATAGAAAGGGTATGTCCAACCACAATGCCTATTGTGCAGGTATAGTTTTAAAATGACAACAACATATTTTGCTGTACGTGCTTCCTTCCTCTGATATAAAATGTGGAAAGCCAGAAAATTGTAAATCTTGGGGGGAATTAGAATTTCAAAAGAATGCACATTTTTTTTTAGCAGACCAAGCTCCCTAATTCAACCCTTAAACGTCTTTTTGCTTCTTCTTCCCACTCATTTACTTCCAAGTTAATTAAAAGACACATATCTGACTAATCTCACAGGTTTTGTGGTGGAGTTCATCATGCATAGAAACAGTTGACACTTACTTTTGCTCAGTGCTTCACAATCAGAGAAACTAAGCTGTCCTGCAGAATGTGGAGCCAATTTTAAAATTAGCCAATGGAAGTTGTTCTGATGGTGGCTTCATGCCTGCAAAATTGAGAACTGTAATTGTGTATTTCATAAGATAGTTTAGCAACTTTGTCCCACCTTATTATCTTCTTCAAGTCAGCATCAAAATTATTTATTTTGTCAGCATTTCTTTGACTGTACCTGGATCAGTTTTTATATCAGCTACACAAAAGGACAACAGTCTGATGACTGATTTTGGTGCAAGAGAGTTGAAGGTAATGTGAATGAAGAGTTGCTTCTTTGTAATGTGTACAGAAGCCACTTTTGCCTCTAGTTTAGCAATTTGACAAACATTTATCGTTTGGGGAACCAAACAAGCCATTCCATTGTGTTAAGAAAAATAAAGCATCTCTTGAACTCTTCACCCTTTTCCTATTGACTTTCTCCAACTTTAAGTGATTTGAGCCATTTAAAACTTACATTTCGGACTTATTTTTCCCCTGTAGGTGACACTCTTGTACTGCTCTGTAGATTTCCCTGGGTTGTAGGAGTAATTCTTTCTGTTCTAGAGTGAATAGACTGCATTCACAATTTTAGTAGATCTATTTTACGCTTTTAACAGATTTGGTAAAAGAAATTTCTGCCCTTCAGGCTCCTTTTCAATGCATTATTATTTTTAATGTTTTTTTTTTTTGCAAAAGTACCGTAGTTGGAAACATATGCTTTGGATTGTGAATTTCAACACATATTAGAAACACTTTATACTTCAATAAAGTACAAACCAACATTGGCTAGTACTTTTATTAAGGCAGCCAAACAAAATGTCACTAAAGGGCACACAATGTTTAGAGTTTTCTAGAACTCTGAATTCCGTCAAATAATACATAAACAGAGAAACAAAGGAAGTGAACAAGAAATAAATTAGCTTAGATGGTCATGAGATCTGTAAACGTTATTCAGTTTAAATAAGTTTAAGGAAATATTGTATTTTTGCCTTGCATTTTGTTTATGGCTATGGAATGTATTAATAATTCTAATTCTTGGAATGTAGAATTGTATCTTCAGCGCAAACCATATTTCCCTAACACTGAATTTCGAAGGAATTACATTGCTAGTAAATTGGCAAATTTTCATGTAGAATGACTTGTGAGTTATTTAAACTAAAGATTTCACTACACTATTTCACTAGTGAAATAGAAAAGAATCATATGATAAAATGAAAAAAAAACCCTTTTTGAAAACATTATTTTTTTTAGTCCAGATATTGGCAAATTCAGGCTTTTTTAGATTTTCCAATTCAACCTATAGAGAAACATGGGCTAGGGCATACAACCTAATTCAGCAATTAAAGTAAAATAGCAGAAATGTGGCTGTTATCATGTCTGATTGATTACAATCTTTTTCAGACTTCTCTGTCTAACAAGAGTTCCAGTGATTAGATGGACAACCCCTTAAATCTGACTAATAAGTAAAATAAAACAAGTTATTTTAATAACTTCTGATTCCAGGAGAATTTGGGCTGATTATGGCAGGATTGCCATTTCAAGATGGCTCACTGGAAATGGAATCTGAACACAGGGAGATATTTAAATCTAACACAATATGCTAAATCTCTATAGAACGGGAGAATTTATTAGGACTGGCCTTAATCAACTATCTCTGTGCCCTCCAGATGTTTGAGGGCCAGACCTCTTGGTCAACCAAGCCTTGAGAAGGCTTTTAGAGGCCATTAGCCAGGATGAGATTATTGCCTGTACTCATGGATCCTGAGATGCAAATAGTATCTGTAGGCAACCTTGCAGAAATCACACTACCTGTATGGAGAGTTGAGATGGAATAATCTTTATGTCAGGAAAATTCAACTGTAGTCGCAGTCTGTATTTGCATCAGGCATTGGTCATGAGAAGGGCTTGGGTGGAGCATCTTTTATCTTAGGCAAAAAATTATCTTAGCCTGGTTCTGCTTGTTATGTAGATAGTCCTCGACTTATGACCACAATTGAGCCCAAAATTTATGTTGCTAAGTGAGAAATTTGTCAAGTGAGTTTTGCCCCATTTTACAACCTTTCTTGGCACATTTGTTAAGCGAATCGTTGTTGTTAAATTAGTAAACCCCTTGTTAAATGCATCTGACCTCCCCATTGACTTTGCTTGCCAGAAGGTCATAAAAGGGAATCCTATGACCCCGGGACACTGCAATCATCATAAATATGAGCAAGTTGTCAAACAATGTAAATCACATGACCCAAGGGGATGCTGCAATGGTCATAAGCGTGAAAAATGGTCATAAGTTACTTTTTTCAGTGCCGTTGTAACTTCAAATGGTCACTAAATGAACTCTTGTAAGTCAAGGACTACATGTATATGTCTCCTGTTTCTGACAAAAAGTTCCCCACCAACAAAAACGTTGGGATGGGCATCATGACTTGAACAAAAGGCTTTACTCCTTGCAGCAACATTTCACTCCTCCCAATGGATTACTTACTCCCAATAGAACAAAGCAGTTCAAAACAGAGAAAGCACTAGATTAATCATTCTTCTCATCCCAAATGGCTGAAATGTCTTTATTCCAAACTGCTGAGGTGGGAGGAGGAGGGTTGGGAAGTTGAAAGTGAGATGCACAAAGCAAAATAGAGGTTTAGGCAGCAAGCCACAAATACACGCCATCAATCATAGAGCAGTCAAAAATGTTCATGTGCTTGGTACCTGCTAGTTATTGGCAGGACTCAGGAAATCTCCAGAGTGCAATCTTTGAGAGTCTCTCTCTCTCTCTTTTTTAATGTTCCATTTTCATCTGAAAAACTGTTTGTCAGCACCAGAATGGCAGGTGCATTAACTCCCTCAGAACCAGATTATAGGAAAAATTGCAATCGCAGGGAAATAAGACATTAGTAAACTCCAGAGTCCCTTTCTCTCTCCCTCTCATTTTCTCTTGAAAACTATTTTCAGAAACTCATATGTACATTTACAGTCCAGGGTTACAGAATTGGTGATATTTCACCCAAGCTGCAAGCATCTCAGTTCAGATTTAGATGATTCTGATTGCCATCCAGCCCTTTTGACCTGAAAATAGACTTGGAGTTTCTCTTTTGAAAAGTACAGTTTTCAGTGTCACTGAATGATAGAATGATGTATCTGGACCTCAAGGGCCCTTGCAGCGAGATAGAAATTACTATAACAAGGCAGCAGCTTGAATTTAAAAGGAATTCCCCACAGCATCTTTTCCAAACTAGTGGATGGGATTTTCTCTCATCCTGGGAATGCTTAGGACAGCAAATCATATTGTGATAGAAATCATGTGTGGCTGAACGTGAGAATAAAGATTGCTTGCAGGTTAGGGGCAACCATCAGACAAGAAGGATGCTTAATTATTCTGTAATCTGATGCCTGATAATTCCACCAGTAAGGCTATCACCTCAGTCCTACAATCTTGCTTACCCCCCACCCCCAGTCCCGGGCAGGAAGATTTAAAATAGCTTGCAGGATCCTTTGCAGTAGTGAAGACTGCAGCTAGTAAAATATATGATATGTAGAATATGGTGACTGGCATAACAATGATACATTGTAACATTGAACAACTAAATAATGAAGGAATATAATTTGAATAACTAATTGATAGATGATTACAAAATAATAAAAGTATGTGCATTATTATTATACACTTTATTCATTAAACGTGAAACTCAGTCAGCTAAACATTTAAAAATGTGTCACATTATTGACTGGCACTGATGGTGGATATGGGTTGCTGCCAGCATTCTAGGTATTCTCAAAATGTATGTTGTTCCAAGTAGCACAGTTTTTTGCAGTTCTGCTGCTGTTATTGCAGGAAGCTGAACTTTTTTCATGTACCGTGTAAAATTCTTTATTATTATTATTATTATTAAAATTGTTAAATGTAATAAATATGATCAGGATTTTATCTGTAGTAGAAATCTGTATATAAAAATAGGGATTGGCATAAATACGACATAATGAAATCTCAAATAATTAAGCAATAGAAGACTATAATTATATAATAATTATATAATAATATACATTATTACTGGAATTATATGACTACCAATAAATGTGAACAATATTATTTTGTTTGTACCATAATGTATGACACTCAGGTGCCATGCTGATAAGTTTGTAAAAAAATAAAAAACTTGAAAAAAAAGACTGCAGCTCCCTTTTTAATGGCCACAGAGAAGAAAATTTTGGTAAATGTATTTGCAGGATGGAAGAAATCTTCAGAATTCTTCTCTGCAATGATTGAAAGAATGAGTTCCCAGTCTTTCTTTCTGGTTATAGTGCAGACATTGTGACTAAAAAGAAGGATATGTAGTTTTCATAACATTTGTGGTGGATGTATTTACATGCAAAGCAGAACTGTTTGTTTGGGTTTGAGTGAGGTCCTTCCTCCTCCTCTGTTCTGGCTGTAAGGAGGAATTTGTACAGCTTAATTTGAGATTAACCATAACTTGTTGCAGTGCTCAACTAAAAAAAAATTATGGTTAGTAGGAATTCTCCTGGCTTAAATTTAAATGTTGTACGATATTATCAAAGCTAAGGGCAGAACTGAAGAAAGCATGGAGTTTCCACTTTCCTGTTTCCTGTGGAGAGCTGAAGCAAAATTGCTGATACCTGTAAATGGTACATCATTTTATGTCTTTTGGCCCATTTTTCTCTTTTCACTTGATGTGTCTTATATTTAAAATCCAACCATTAAGGGGACTATTGACTAGGTGGCAGGGAAAAAAAAGTGGGGAGGAATAATAATTGATTTAGTCTATAAATTTTTCTATCCATTTATATGGTAAGGAAGAATTTTGGGGTTTTATGTCTCATAAAGGAGATACTATACATATAATTTTAACTTCTGTGGATTTGTTCAATTCTCTTTCAAAAAACCTGAACTTTAAGGACATGGCGCAGCATGTGAAAGTGAAGTCTTTATTTTCTTTTTTAAGTGAAGTGATGAAATTTCTCCGGTCGTCTGCCTAGAATTTCTCACCACTTAGCTGCACTGGATGATGCTGAATTCTAGTATTTATGAAAAATAGAAAAACATTATTCTTATATAATTTCCCTTCTAAATACAGCATACTGGATACTGAGAGATTATGCACCAAAGACAAATTCCAATCACACTTGGCCAATAAAGAATTCTATTTTCTATCATGTTCTGCCTTGTTTGACCTTTTTCTAAACTACAGAATATCAGAGATTATATCTGTGTGAATTGTTGCAATCCTTTGATAGTTTTGGTTGCCCTTTAGAGGAATGGTGTCCAGGACAGTACAAAGTATTTAAAGTGGATTTGTAATTTTATTTTCAGCTCCATACCTAATATGCATTTTTTCCCTAACAGTAGCTGCATGTGGCACTTGATATTTGTATTGTGCTGTCCACTGCAAGTCTGGGGCCTTTTCCTGATCACTGACAGGCAACTCAGATTCTATTCATGTTTACCTAAAGCTAAGTATTGCTTGGTTTGGTTTTGTCAAGATGTCTGTCTGTTTGGGTGTGTTTTACTAATATTGAAGTATGGATTGGAATCAGAGCACAATATTATGCTTAGTCAGGAAAAATATTCGGAAGTAAGCATGTGTATGTGTGCTATGTTTGAAGAGAACATCAGTATTCGTTGCCTGTTTCAGATTTCATATTTCCATATGCATGTATTTATTGACTCCTTGGCTCATATGTCAATTAAATAGTTACATTATTTAAATCGTTTTCACTAAGTAAAAACAGCCAGAAGATGGCACTCTGGGGCTTTGAAATGACTACCTTTCCTTCTAGAAGAAACATTAAAAGTATGGATGAAGAGAGAGCTTCATGAAGAGAGAGAGAGAGAGACTTAACTGGTTCACTACTGAACGTCAGTTAGCATAGAATAAAACGAACTGTATGGCTATAATAAAAACCTGAATCATGTCCAGTACTTCTTGTATTTTAATATGATTTATGGAGGGGCATGGATTGTTTTTCTCTCCCTTCCTATTCTTTTGCACTTAAAATTATAAATGATTTTTGAAGGGACAGATTCTGCTTTTGTAAAATGGAAAGCAAATACTAGTGTCCCAAAACTGTACCTAGAACATTTCCAAATATACCAATTTTTTTTTTTAGCAAAAATCAGATTTGATCCTATTTAATATTGTTTTGACAAATTTTATTTTCGTAACTAAACATTTTGAAAGCTAACCTGAGAAAGGCATTGTCAAAAAATTGGGCACTATCTGTCTCTGTGTCTTTTCTATCTATCTATCCATCCATCCATCCATTCGTCTGTCTGTTTTTCTTTGCATCTATCTTTTCTTAAATTATGGCCATTCAAAAGGAAAAGATTAATTCTAATGTAATGTTTCACACTATCCTATGAAGAATATAGTGTTGTGCTGTTGAGGTACCAGTTTTACATATTTCTCAACCACCGTTAAGTTTCTTGCTCAGTTTTCTAATTTACTGCACTAAATGCCAGACTTAAAAATTCAGAGTGGACAATGTATTATTCTCGCAGAATTGTCCATACCAGCAATTTGGACGACTATACTTGTTTAGCAACAGGACTATATCACATGCCTTTGGCTCATGCTAGAGAGAGAGAGAGAGAGAGAGAGAGAGAGAGAGAGAGAGAGAGAGGAATACAATACTCTGAAATCCAATAATTATGAAAATAGTACATCTAAACTAAGACTAGTGAGAAATAGAAGACAAATGATCCTTTGGAATACTCTGATTTTTAGTATAATCAGCAAACATTTCCTAAAGTGAATATTAGGTCTCAGTAGCAGATGGTCTATTAATATTAAAAGAAGGACTTCCAAACCTTAAAAACTGGTCAGTTATGAGCAAGAGAATGTTCCTATATATCCTGTAAATGTTGAAATGCCAACTGTTTGGTTCTTCAAAGGATGCCCACCCCCTTTTAAAGCCAAGATGTGCAGAGCGTGTTAGATCTCTGGAAGCTTTGACAGGCTGTTATGACAGAATTTGAGTATTTAATTATTATCTTTTTCACTAGAATTATAGAGGATTTTATTTGGGGAAATTTGGTTGCTAGCTTCCTTGCCCATATTTTTAAAAGCACAGTAATACATACTTACATATATATAAATTTGCTCACATTAATCAGAAATGAACCTAAATCAAAAGATTACTTGCAGAGATTTATATAATATAGAGAGAAATATCACTCACATAATGGGAGTTTAGATATATGGATGTATAGAAATGTAAATGAAAACTGATGGGTTTTCTCTTTAAGAATAAAATATACTGTCTAGCTAAATCTGGAACTGCAAAGAGAATGATTTCTGAAGTACACTGTGTGTGATTAACCTATTTTTCTGCTGCTCCAAAGTATATTTTCATAACACAGAAAGTAAAACTATTACCTTTCTGAATTAATAGAAAATGATATAATTTAGCATTGTGAAAGTGTTCATTATGTATTATTAAATATTCCACAGTTGCAAGCAATTATATTATTGCAGTTCACTTAGAAGATATATTTTGGTATTTGACATAGAAATGATTTAGCTTTGTTTTGGAGAAAACAACCTCCCCCCCCCTCATATTCTGATCTGTATTAGTTAAAATATACGTTGTATGGTCTTTCTCCAAAAACTTGCTTTTTCAAGATCCCTGCATGAAAGTCATCTTATTTGAACTAACACTTCAATGTACTGTTTATTTTCTGCTAGACAATCATAGATAGAAAAAGAATATTTTGAGTAGGAGGATGATAATCTTTTAAATGTTACTAGCTCTTTTCTCGAGACCATATTATCAGGTGCTACATTTAAGGAAAACAAAAGAACATAAATATTCAAATAAATAAAAAATTGTGGCTAAAGCTCAGCAGAAAATGTATTGGCAAGTTGAACATGATGGCAGTATATTAAAGTGCAATGTTTATTCATTATTAAACTTCTGTTGTAAAAAAAACCCCCACAGTCATTTATATATGTATTGCTTTATGGTCTGGGACCAAGCCTAATTGTTATTTGTTTTGCTATTGTGAATACAGTTAAGATATCGCACACATAGTTTGTGCATTTCCAATCTAAATTGTTCAGCTTGGTTAGATTATGATTTTATTACTAATATATTAAAAATAAGACTACAAATGTACAAATACTTCTCGGTGATATGCTTGTTTGTGAGAGCATTTGAAGACCTATTTTGTATTTGACTTTTTTTTCTTTTTGGAAATATAATTGGAGCTATACTCTGTGTATCTGAGGGATCTTGCTATTTCATTGAAAGGTGGAGTGGAGAAACAAGGGAAAAGTCTTTAAGGAATGTTTATTGGTAATTCAAGATTTTTGCCCTCCTGTTATTCACTTCCTAAGCAACTGTTTTTTTCCTTAACAATTCTGCTTTAAGTTATCAGGTATGAAGAACATGCTATTTCCTTAATGATTAACCTGTGTGAAATTATTAATATCTAAGAATTATTTTTGTTATAGAAATTTAATGTGAATTTTGACATTTACTAGACCCCTTCATCATTTTGTTGAAATGTGGCAAGAAACCAGATCAGATTGCAATTAGATTGCATACTCAGTTAAGGAATCATTACTTTTTAAAGGAATTATTCTTGAATACACATCTTTCCATCAATGTTTGAAATCATGTTGTAACAGAGATTGGGTTGTTGACTTTAAATTGAGCATAATAAAATGGATGAACAATGGTGTGTTTAATTTTGTTTATTTTTTTGCTAATGTCTTCTCAAAAAATAAATTTGACTTGAAATTCAAAGCACTGCTTAAATTATGGGGTTTCTCTATTTTCAAATGTTTTCTTTAAAGAATATTATATATTGCTTTGTTAAAATATCTCTGATGTTAATAAAAGAAAACACCAAGCATTGTTTCTTTGCAGGCTAATAAAGCCTCTGGGGGATCAATTTTTATTTAAAAATGTAAAGTTATGCAAACCAGTCAAATGATTTTTAACATTGGAATTAGAAAGCTAAGTACTCATTTTAATGGAGCCTTAGAAACTTCTTACTCCTTCCTTTTATGTTCAGCAGCTCAAGGTTCTTGATTATGGGTTTTGTATGTACATTACAATACTGTAACAATAAAACTCAACTCTCTTTTAAGTAGCAAGAAAATTAATTACTGTAGTCCCATTCAGAAGATCCGATGCTTTAAGTTAAGATTCTCTAATAGGCATTTAATTCCCATTTAATAAGACCATTATCACATGATAAACAAAAGCCAATTGATTATTAAACACTATCTCAGATTAATAGAAATGTCAGATTCATTGGTCATTAAGCATCTACAAAGAGACTTTTCATTAATAAACTGCTATTTATTTGCTACAGCCAATCTAAATGTTCAATCTAAATTAAATATCTATTTGTAAAGTCTAGCCAGTAGCATTATCAAAGGCATTGAGTGTCTGGTCCATAAAAAGCATTTTCAGTTCAGATTTGCAAGATACAATCTCCAAAATATGTGTGCCTATGTGTTTATGTGTGATTGTGTGTATGGAATCAATCCTTATAATAGGAATTTTGGCTTCTGTTAGAGAGCTAATTTTGTAAGCAGATTCTTTGTGCATATTAGCTTGCTGCACCCCTTTCTGAACTTTGATACTGTTTAAAAATAAATTTAATCACTCATCTATTATTTACTAGGCATATTCTTTTATAGTTTCATATCGGAAAAAGGAATAACTTTATGAACCCTGATATAATTTCTGGGGGAAAATATTATTTCTTGCATCTGAATATGAAACATTGGATGCTCAGTAGACCTTGTATGGTTTTAATGGAAGTCGTGGATGAGTAAATATTGCAAGATTGAGAAATATGTATCAGGATCCAAATATTTGATTCTCTGTATAGGTTTATTATCTTAAAACATTTCAGCCCCCTCTATCATCTCTGTCTCTCATCTATTTATCTATCTATAAGCTCCCTATCTCTCTATCTAAAATGTATTCAAAAGATTTTTGAAACAATTATACAGTATGTGAAGATACCATTTTTTAAAAAAATTGTGTTTACTTCTTTATTCCTTGTAAAGTATTTTTTGTAAAGTTTTTTTATTTTCTTTTTCCATATTTTTAATAACATCACATATCATTAATCAAGTCATACAGTATATAGTCAGATATACAAAAATCTCTCCAAATAAAAATTATAATTAATAAATATAATAATAATACATTCATATTTTCATATAAAATCATATCTCTTCATGTCCATTTTTCCCTCTTCTATTCATATTTTTACTTTATTTTAACCTTCCAAACAACCATTTATTAAGTGTACAGCGTGTTTATCTGGGCTTCTTTTAGCATATTACTTATATCATATCATATTAATCACTTTTGGTACAAACCTATTCAAATTATCCTTCATAATTCCATTATTATTCTTGATCCTATTAATATTACTATCCTTAAATATACTATTCCCTTTTTCTACATAGAATTCACCATATCAAAGTTGTACCTATCTCCATTATCAAATTCTCTATTCCTCTTTTAATTTTACTTCTTGTAAAGTATATTTTAAAGGGAAAGAAGAGTTTAAAGATCATTTAAAGAAAAAAGATGTTTTGTTCAACAGTGTGCCCTTGTTATTTGATCTAGAGAGTAATACAGGGAGAGATCATTAGCCTTTGATAGTAAGCAAATAAAAGGAAACACTCCATGTCATTGCACATGGGATTTCTTTTTTGTGGCAATGTTTAGGCAATGAAGCATACTATGTGGATTAAAACTGGTACAACTTTACTGTAAATAGGAGTAAACTGAGATTTATTGCGGATGAGGTTGTATTCATTGTGATATTTCATTGCAGAACTGCAATTTTACAAATTCATAAAGGTGACTGAAGAGGCTCCTCATTAATTATTTTCATTAATTGAGCTACTGTAGTTTACAGGGTTATTGTATGGGAAAAGGAAGTACTGTATTCAGTCTTCCCAAATCAGATGATTTTTAGATGTGTTGAGAAAATTACCTTCAGATTGTGTCTTTTGACTACTGTGGCTGGGA
Source organism: Cerberus rynchops (assembly GCA_032468195.1). Taxonomy (NCBI): domain Eukaryota; kingdom Metazoa; phylum Chordata; class Lepidosauria; order Squamata; family Homalopsidae; genus Cerberus; species Cerberus rynchops. The sequence continues at coordinate 293,196 of JANHFJ010002329.1, forward strand.
ATTCTGAGTTATAGTTATAGTTTACTACATTTCTAAATATTAAGGAAAGGCAGAAGTAATTTCAGGACTTGAAATTTTATATACGGTAAATACTGTCAAGATCACAACTCCCTTTAGTATCTTGCTTTACATAACTTTTAAAATAGTTAAAATCTTTTAACTCGCTCCCTCAAAACAATCCAATGGTATCTGATCTTCCTTAGCAATCTTAGCTATTCTACCTTGTCTATAAAATATATAGATAGTGCCTGGTTTACAAAAAAAAAAAAAAAGCCACAGAAAACCATATTATAAACAGACACAAAATATTATTATAAAATATCATAAAGTCTATGCCAAAAGATGGAACATATTGCCCTTCTAGGATAAATAAGTCACACATTTGCAAACACCAGTCTTTAATACCTGGAATAACATCACTTTTTCAATTGTCAATATTACCCTTTTAGCTAAAACCATGATTCCTCCTAGACAGTCAGTTTCTTTCAGCCTTTCATGGTAGACCAGACAAGAAAAAGAATGGAGGAGCTATATTTACTTTATTATAAGGGTACATTAGCAGAATCTTGCAAGTCTGAAAGTGCAAATCTCTATGAAAGATATTGGGTCCAATGCACCATAATATTTCTGAAACTTAGCTAAAATTTCTGGACAGATTTACAATAGGAGTCTCTTAAAACATACACATTTCAATCCCCCAACAGGATATCACATAGCTGTGCCCACATTATGTGTGCTGTGTTGGTTATGTTGGTTGGTGATTGTTGGATTATAATTCAATAGATTGAGAAAGTTCCTTAATGTTCAAGGTGTTATAAAAATTCTGTATATCTGCTAATAGCTTTGGCAATAAAGGAGAACTTTTTTCTAGGAGCATTCACAGATGGGAGTCAGATAAGTCTAGATGGAAATTTCAGTGGTGCAGTCAACACATGTTAAAAAATGGAGCGGGGCTTTAAATATGCAGTCACAACCATAAACATTTTTAGCTCCCCTCCAAGAATTTAATTTAATTTTAATTTTATTAAATTTCTATACCGCCCCTCTCCCGAAGGACTCGGGGCGGTGAACAGCCT